>JAKSZP010009248.1:0-257074 GCA_022478985.1 Massospora cicadina
AAATCCAGAGCGTACCAGTTGATATCTAGTCATGTTCTTGTGAGGCTTGTGCAACTGGCACTCCACACAACAAGCCAAATAATCCATTACATCGTAGTTGATGGACTCCCAGTAGTAAAACTGACAAACGTGATTGGTCATCTTCTTAAGGCCTCCATGCCCAACAACCTTATGAGCAGCTTGAACAATAGCCTCTCATTACAAAAGCCTTTGGAATAGTAATTGTTTGTATCAATCATCTTGAAAACTTTTTATTAATGGTATCAAAGTTTTCCAATGCTTTTCATAGTGCACCTTGGATTTCTCAGGGCACATTCCCAATTTTTTGAACCATTATCTGGAATAGCTTATCCGCTTGCTGGTATACCACATGGACCATTGGTAACCTTGATAAGCCATCTGAAATCTGATGAGAAGCCCAAGCTCAGTGGACTATCTCATAATTGTAATCCTGTAGCTTTGATGCCCATTGGGCTAGCTGTCCTTTCAGTTCACTTAAATTGTGTAGCCAACGCAACAAGGAGTGGTATGTCACCACTTTAAAGTGCGTTCCATGAATATACACCTGAAATTGTTTACATGCGTAAATTACCAAAAAGGCATTCACGTTCAGTCATGTTGTAATTCCTCTTTGCTGCTGAGAGTGTCCAGCCCACATAGCTATTGGATGTTCATCCCCAAGTTCATCTACTTGGCTCAGGATAGTCCCAATTGCTATTAACAAAGCATTAGTCTGCATTATAAATTATCAATCGAAATTTGGATATTTTAATATTGGAGAATCTATCAAATACCAGCGTAAAACATTGAAAGAACTCTAGACTCTTCATTTCAAATGAAGTGTTTTTTTGGATCCTTCAGCAAATGAAACAGGGGCTCAATGATTCTCGCAAATTCTGAAAAATCTTTGATAGTATCAAACCATTCTAAGGAACACTTAGATATCTCAGACACTTTTAGGCACAGCTTTTTGCTCTATGGCTTCAATTTTTTATGGCTTGCACCTGCAGTACACTAGAGTTGATAAAGAATCCCAGATATTCCAACTCTTTCTTGAAGAAGTGGCATTTCCCCAGCTTGATCTTCAGTTTAGCCACGGGCAGTCTCTTGAAGACATCTTCCAAGTGGTGTAAATGGTCGGTAAATGTCCTAATGAACACATTTATATCGTCTAAGTACACCAGGGCTCATGACAACTTCAGGGCATTCAATATGACATCCATGGCTCTCTGGAACGTTTCAGGTGCATCGCATAGACCTTGGGCATCCTCATCAGTGATAAAGCCAATGTACAGTGACATTCACGCATTTCTCTTGGTCTTCCGTTTGCAAATCAATTGACAATATCCAGATAATAGATCCATTGCATAGAAACACTTTGCTTCTCTCAATCATTCTAGAACATTGTCATTGTGGTAGTGGATACAAATCCTTCTTCATTATCTAATTCAGCTTCTGATAATCAATTACTACCTAATTAGAGCCATCATTCTTCTTCACAATTAGGATAAGGCTTGCCCAGGGACTCAATAATGGAACTAGAATCCCACGCTTCACTAGTTTACTGATTTCTTCCTCCATTACCACTTCAGTCAACTTTGACTGTCAAATTGGTCTCATTCTTATCAGAAAATTTTCCCTAGTGTCAATTTTTTGTGGATTACATTTCTTGTGCATCCCAAATTATGATTTTTATAGGCAGATACTTACCAATACTTGTCAAATAATTTAAGCACCTCTTCTTGCTGTCTTTCCATCAGATCAGCGAGTTGCTCTCAATTGATCAATAAATTGATGCTTTTGGTCATCCCTGCCAGTAATACCATCTCATCAAGGGTCCCAAAAGCGTGGAATTTCCTCAATTCAGCCGTCAGATTAGATGAACAAATGCAATGATCTGATTCTTCTCAATCTTAATCAATTTTTCACTTAAATTCGCCAGGAGAACTTGAAATTCTCCATGACCCGGCATAATTATTCCAGGAGCCACCCAATGCTCTACTCTGGACTTCTTCCTGGTGCTTCCAACTTCCTCATACAGCAGCTCTGGTATCTCCAATGTTAACCTCATGTCGACTATTTTCTGTGATCTCAGCAGTATGGTCCTAAACTCTAGATCCTCTATGGAATAACCTAATTTTCCAGGATTTCCGCTGGCATTTCTCGTCGCTTTTGGCCAACTAATTGGATAAAATCTGGAAAATGCTGAAATTGTAGATCATATTGATGAAGTTATTCCTCCTGGTCAGTGGAGCTTCCCCATCTTTCTGATAAACCAATGGTAACGACTGACCCAATATGGTCAATGTATTATCTTTGAAGTTACATTCAACTCCGTACTTTCATAGAAACTCCATCATGATCAGAATATCATAATTTTGATTGGCTAAAAATTATTACTGGGGCGAATACCACTAAGGATCTAAATTGGAGTGGTAGAGCGCTATATGCTCCAAAAGTGATGGTGGTATCTTGCCTGGCTGTCCCATATTCTTTCTTATACTCCAAATTAGGCGAGCTTCTCACTTCTTCACCAGCTTGGTTAGGAAAATATTGATAGGCACTCCACTGTCAACTATCGCCTGCACCTGTACTCAATTAGCCAGTATATTTATATATGTACACTTGGAGTATTGTAAAATTGTATTTACTGAGTGTATAGTGGCACTATTTATAAAATAGAGGCTGTGAATTATCTGCGCTGATAGATCAGGAAGCATTTCCTTGATTGCACTAAGGGGATAGACAGGTTTGCTTCATATAGTTTGACCTTGGTCAATTCTTCCAGATTCTTAATGGCTTAAATCTTGTCTTCCAGTTGTTGAACATATGACCAAGCAACTTCTCTAATTATTTTGGTGTCAATCCCCTTTGCTTTACATTGGTTACTGCATTAACATCCAAATTGATCATTTGATATAGTTGATCCTGAGCATCATTATTGATGGACAGATTACTAATGCAAATTTTCTTTATGTATTATATCAGGGGTAACAGGTTTTTCTGCAGCTATAGACTGTTCCCCATCTAGGCTGTGGGCCCTTTTCCCGACTTCTGTGTGGGTTTGGAATCTTTCACCTGGACCACATTGATCTGTTCCTTAGGCTTCTTGCAGTGAACAGCAAAGTGTCCTCTTCCTCCGCACTGGTAACAACGTTTCTCTTTCTTATCAATCCGCTTAAACTCTTCAGGATTATTTCCTGGCATGGTTCAATTATTGGACTCCTTACACCCCCAGTCCCCTTTTTAGGATTCGAATTTCATACTGGAATTGGTTTGAAACTTCTATTAGGGGCATCTAAGAAACTCCTAATATTTTCAAATGATCCACCATCTTTGAGGTGGTAATCTTGGTAGCAAACATGGAAGACATCATTCAATATATAAATCATGATGGGGCTGATGGACCGATTGCAACACATCCATGCATCAAAATTGTCCAGTATTCTCACTCCAATCAAGATCTGAAATTTGAGTAGAAACAATCAGCAAAACTCACTGAGGATTCATCCTTCTGAAATTGGATTCCCATGAATTTTTACTTGCGATTTGACAAGCACATGGGACTTCCAAATTCTTTTGTGATGGCCACCTTAGCCTCTGATTATGACCAGCTGTACCCCTCTAGATGGGGTAACACTAGGTTCTGACAATTGGTTTAACCGTTCATCACTGTCAAAGCCTTTTGACAATCACCATAACCAAACATTGTCATGTTGTACAATTGGAAAAACGTAGGGGCGTTATCCTTATAGAATATAGGTAATTTCGGCGTAGCTTTAAATTCCTCCTAAAGTTTCTTTAGCCACCATTCTTGGTTCAGCTACTGACTAACTTGAGGAGTGATTTTTGGAGTCATCTCTGAAATGGCTGTGAATGCGGTCAGCATACTTTGTGGAATAGTCACGTTCCAAACTGAAGTAAATGGGGTCCTCTCTTTGGCATCAATTGTTGCATAGGGCTCACATTCACATTTATGAGTCTTCAACATCTCAACTTGCTTCATCAGCTACTCTATATCTGCGCTGAATGCCTGTAATCAAACGCAATCCACTTCATGTTCAGTTTTCAAGAATAAAATTTCTCAAACTAAATTTCCTTCCTTTTTCTTTAATAATGATACTTTTCCTAGCAATTCATTTCCAAAACTAGAGACATCTTTGACTCCTTCCTCGATCTTGGTAACTCTCTCCTCCAAAGCAGCAAATTTCTGATGATCCGCAGAGTTCAAGGCGTTCTTATTGACAGTTGCCAACTCCGTCCAGAGTTTTCTTAACTCATCCATGTACATCTTGTAATAGTGTATCCTACTCAACTACAACCCCTGTAGTGAGCGCCAATTGTTACAATTTAGGGGCTTTCCTGCTCTTTCAAAAAATTAACCCTAATTGTTAACTTGCACAAATTCGGTTTGTGCACCCTTTGCATTGTCTGATGATATATTTTATTTGATTGATAATAGTATGAAAACTATTACCCATAGTTGAATAGATAACCAGTGTTGGTCTAATGCTTGACCAGTATTCCTCCCTGAAATACTCTAGATGTCTTCAGTGGGGATTTATACCCTTATCTGCCTAACTTGATCCACATTCAGATCCCTAATTTATGGCCTCTCTCTGGTGACACAAAGTTGGCAGCAATTCCCATCTCAGCTCATTTTCTCTTCTCAGGATCCTTGATCATTACTCCCTATCCTTCTAAAGAGCCCACAATTAAAACACACAGCAATAATTTCCTGAAGATGAATAGAACTAAAACCAATAATGAACTCTGCTAAAGTCTGTTTTTGTAAGGAGAGTGTCTATAACTCTCCTGTTCCCAGCGTGGTAGTGCACGGTGCACAAGGCCAACGCCAGAGAACTAGCTGTTAGTGCTAAAGTTATTAGAGCCCAGCAGAGGGTGCTGGAGCAATAACAACTTAGACAGAGAAGTGCGAGTTTTATAATAAATGACCCACCAAAAGCAACGCGGTGCACAAAGAGGAAGGGGGTAAGCGACCCAGGGTGGAGGGAACCTGGGAGAACCAACAGTGCACTAGGGGATAGCTGGAATAACTTTACGATGGCAAGATTAACAGAGCGTGAGACCTCCTCAAAGAGGTTTGCGCACAGGAGCATTCAATATCATAAAATAAAATGTAAAACAGGGAAAATGTTTATTCAGAAGTTGAACAACAAGGAATGTTGGTCATGGAAAACATAATTAAACTTTGACAGGGGAATAAGAGGTATGCTGAAGTGGGCCCAAGCACCAACCCACCAATAAGCACACACTACCATCCCAATTGGTAGAATATGCCAAAATCAACTTCACTCATGTAATTGATTGAAGTTGGATTCAACCCAAATGTGTGATTTTGTAGATGGAACAGGTTTCAAAACCCTGTTCCTAGACTAACTGAACTGAACTGTCTGCATTTGTTATGTAAACCGTTCATTTCAACGCCTGGGCCAACATAAGGAGCTGGGCATTTGGCACCCCACTAGTACCAACCTGGGCATATTTTGCCCATACCCAGCGTTGGTCTAGGGTATGCCTAAGGTCAGGGAGGGCCTGTAACTTCACCTTCTGAGCCTCCTGGCGCCCAGCCTTATCCTTGGGGTTGGTCCTCACTATGATGTCATGTGACCATGACATTTCTATTAAGTGAATTATCAGAGGAATTTATAGAGGGAATTTGGTGCCCAACACTTATATGCGCCTCAGCCTTGAGCAGCAGATGTTGCCGTTGAATTACCCTTTTTCATCTCATCAGTGACGGTCTTCCCTTTCCTGGTTAGGATTCCTTTGTTGGACATCCTTGAGACCTAAATTGGAAAGAGTCAGAAAATGTGTCCCTAACGTTTTCTACTCATACCCAGTGAACCACCATATTTAGCAAGCGACCTGCTTAGGTAATGGGACTTGTTACCCATTATGGCAAGTTGCAAACTAAATAATTGATTCACTATTTGTAGCAGCATCCTCACATCACAACTTGCTTCTTAAATTCCTAATTGGTCTGTGATGAAACCTGACCAATCCCAATTGGCACACTTGATAGTTATTAATCAATCAACTATCAGATGCCCCATTTCATCAGCAACTCTTCCCGCCGAGCTCTTAAGCGTTCATTCAGATCAATCCCTAATGGATCTGAACCAGGTGAGTTGCCTAAAATCCCTCAAACATTTTTAACCCAAAGTTGGGTTTAACTGATATCAATTAAATTGCTATAGGGAATTATCACTTAGCAATCCATAGTAACCTAGATTTCTGGATAGGTGGGCAAAAATACCAACACCAAGGAAGATCATAATCCCCTCACCAACTTTAGGGTACTCTTTGGCAATAGCGTCCACTGGGAGGGCAACATTTTCTCCTCTCAGGGAAGATGTGTTTGAGTATGGTTTCAGCTCATCTGATAAATTATGTTCAAACATTTAGCAGGCGTAAGGCTTCAATTGCTCTTGGGGTCCTTCTTCTGCCATGTCCTTATCTTGTTCTTGTGTCAGTACATTCAAACCGCCAACTGGCTGAAGATATAGGAACACATAATCATACTGGGGGGCTTCCACTGAATATACTTCAAGATGTTCAGATGGGACGTTTGGGTTTGGGATAGCGGAGGTAGAGAGTCACATCTCTACTCCAATCTGAATTTTCCCTAGTACAGGTCCTGCTGTATGTAATGGATCCAACAATTAGTGCAACTCCATGCAAGATGCCCATGGTGACCGCATCAAAACAATTTACCCTGTAGGGTCCACGTCCTTGGTTTTTTTAAGATTGCTCAGTCTGATAATTTGAATATGGGTGATCAGCGTAATTAGGGTTAGGTCAATAGGTTGACTGCTGACAGTCAGCATAATTAGGCCAGATTAGTAGTTGTGCTGTTGAAAATTATCATAAGCATGTCCGGGGTGGAAGTTGAACTGCTGAGGGTAACTTGGACAATGGAGGGGCGCATAATAGTAAGGACATGGGTTACTAGGCAGAATCTGAACAGGATGGGAAAGTTCCCCCAATTAAGAAGGTCCAGTGATGACGGCGGCATGTTTTCACTCTGTATTGGGTGGAAGAAATGAGCGGATAGTCCAGCACAAAAATTGAACAACCTTGAGCAGGGGTACGTCATCCTCTAAAATTGGAATCATGATGTTATAAAACTTTAAGTATGGCTTCACCAAGAGGTCATCACAATGCACAAATCAGATCTGGATAAAGTCCCCACCCAATTAACATGTAGGCTTCCTCCGTAAATTTGTCAGCATATGTGGTGAGGGTCTTATTATGCTGAAACACAATGTTTAAGAACTCAGCCTTCCACTGTGACATCTTTGCAGTACCTCTAAACAACCACAGCACATTGTCCTTCACTTCTTGGTATGTAACAGAACTGTTTGGAAGATTGCATGTGCTTATTTAGCACTCCCAACATCCAAGGCGGATATCAGCAATTAAGCCTTATGCCAATTGGAAGCTCATTCCACCATAAATTCAAAAAGTTTTAAGATCCTGTGGATGTTTCCATCGCAGTCAGATGGAGGTAACTTGTCTATGCAGACCTCCTCCTCCCACCCATAACTGCAAGCCTTAGGAGTGTTCTAAGGATGTGATATAGGGGTAGCGTAGGGTTCTACAGTGGGCAGGACTGCCATCATATGGGGTTTCATTGTGTCAGAACATAATATATCCAGAGCTTCCAGCATGAGCCAAGCATTTCACGCTGTTTGCATTTTTGGAGAAAAGCTCCTCAGCTGGTACCCAGTCTCATATTTTTATAAAGTAATCCTTCCTGAGTGACCCCTTGTTCTTCCATTTCCCAATGGGGACAATGCAGGTAAAAGGTAGGCGTAAACTTCCGTCCATGCAATGTTTCACTCAGTAGAATCATCCAGGCGATTGGCACGTTGCCTGTTCTGTTGTCCAAGTATTCACATCTGGATAAACACTCTTTTAAGTTGATGTTTTATATCTTCACGTTCCTGAAGGAGCTCCTCTTGTTTTTTGAGCACTGCATCCACAACAATTCTGATTTCCATGGCTTCTGCAAGTGCAGAAGTTTGGGATGATTCCTCTTTGATGCAGGCCTGATATGCCATGGGCGGTGATTCGAGAATTTTTTATTTATATGTGGTTGTTCAATGTGACCCCTGTAGTGAGCACCACTGTTATAATTTGGCAGTATTGTTGAGATATGCCAGGAGATTTTATGTAGGTTTTAACCCACTGTGCAATGGATGAACAATTTGAAGATTGTCAGTCCTTAAACATACATAAATAATGTTAATAAAATATGAAGCACTTGCGCCAACAACATCATTTATTTAATAATATAATTTAGCAGATTTTTTTGCTCCGCTCACTACCTGATACCCAATAAAAATCTCCCTCTTTAAATCATTTTATCTCACTTATATATCTAGCAACTTCAGTCAATACTGACTCTTTTGCTTAGACTGTTCAGTTCCACAATATGATCTTAATTCCAACAGAGTCTACTATTCTTTAAATTTACAATCGGCTTGGCTCAAGGCGACCTACTAATAATTTGTTATATTTTGACATCACCTTATTGCCTGATTTTGGAGGCGATCCACTTAGTATTCACCCAACCCTGGTATTGCCCTATCACCTTATGGCTTGGCACTCTCATCATTATTATCACGCTCCTTGGTTGAGCCTTTCTCACCTAATCTACCTTAACTACTTAGAGCTTACCATATAACCATATCAGAATCTCAACAGTGCCAAGAATTTTTATTTATTAGCTATAAGCATCTGAACTAGGGAATATGGGGTTTCAGCCTATCAGAGCTCTAAATTCACACCTTGCTTTAACGAAATGGTAGATGAAGGGTCAATACTAGGTAGGACAAGTCCATTAGGCAAAATTTTATATATTTAATCTAATTAATAGGTGAGAAAGTATTTTTACCTTGTGGGACCCCCTCCACTCCTATAAAAGGATTTGGTCTCCGCCTATGTGTTTGAGCTGAACTGTCAAGGGGAGGGAGGAGCCTCAACATATATTCCCAAATATGGCCGCTTTTTTGGAACAACTTTATTACTAATAGTGTGATTTGGTTGAGGAGTGGGTTAATTAGCTTTACCCAAATTTGAGAGGTTCCACTTAGAATCAGTCAGGGTTTTTTTTGGTCTTTATTACCTGTATTTAAACCTGAGACACTCTTATTACAGTATTGTACTTGTAAACTATTTAACGTAACCCCCTTCAATAGTGAGAGGGGGAGAATATGGCTGCAGGAACCAGCCATGGACCTGATCGATGTGTAACTCCAGAAGCAAGGGATTTGATGAAGTACTTATCCCCTTGCTTATATATAACTATGAAAGGTCCCTCCCAGATAGACCTGAGCTTCTCACTCCTAGGAGTGATTATATTGTGGTAATACAGAACCAAGTCTGATACTTGGAAGTAAGGAAGAGGGGCCAGAGCTCATTAGCGGTTTGTCCTTTTGTGACAGTCTTTGCTAAGTTAGACCTAGCCTCTGATTTTATTTGGATGATGTGCTGGGCCAATTTTCTCATAGCTTGCTCAGTGTCAGTACTGTCAGAGAAAACATCTCGAGCTAATAAAACCTACACCCTAGGTTCTCACCCATACAGTACCCAAAAAGGAGATATCTTAAGGATGTTATGGTAACTAATCTGGTAGGCTATGAGGGCACTGGTAAATAGAGATCCCTTTGAAGAGGATATGAATTGGCCATTTTCTGGAATATAGAGACAAGGTTTCAGTTAACTACATCTACAGCACCATTTTTGGATGGGTTATAGGGGGCTGAGAAGAGTTGTTGTGTTCCCATAGAGGTGGCGAAAAGCTTTACCACTCTGGAGGTAAAATTTTCCACTGTAAAAAAGGAGAACCTGGGGGCAACCATGCCATATGAAGATATTTTGATGTAAAAAGGCAGCAATGGCTTTGGCAGTCTGAGTGAGGAAAGCAACGGCCTCAAACCATTTAATGAAATGATCAATTCCGGCCAAAATATAACAATTGCCATTAGTGGTCTGAGGTAGAGGACCAACCACATCCAAACTTATGGTTTAAAAGGGTTGTTGGGGAATAGTAGGTTAGTATTAAAACCAGGTCTTGAAACTGGATTGCTTTTTACAGGTCAGACAGGCATCCAGGACTTCAGTTATGGTCTCCATGATGCCCTCCAAGTAGTAGTACTTTCTAACCCACTCATAGATTTTTCATAATCCACCATGCCCCATGATAGCATGAGACTCCAGTATCAAAGTACTCGCTCTGATGGCCAGAGATAGGGCAACCTGTTTACTATTACTTTTTTGTATAGCTTCCCGCTTTCCACCTTGTTGTTGTGGGAGTGACAAGCTAGCATCTTCTGTACCAGTTTGTCTTCATCAGCCCATGTATAAGGATTCAATAGGAGATCATGTAACCTCTCTGCTTCACTATTATCTAAGTGAAGAATAGGTAGCTGCATCAACCAATTACATTAACATGGTTAGTTCCTGCCCAGTGCTCAATGGTCATGTCATAGTGCTGGAGCTTCAGAGAACAGCGAGCCAGCCGTCCGGTGGTGTCCTTCATATTTTACAACCACTTTAAGGATGCATGGTCAGTAACCACTTTGAAGGAAGTACCATATAGGAATGGATGGTAGTACTTTACAATGAGCAAGACAGCCAGGTACTCCTTCTCAGTGATGCTGTAGTTGCGTTCAACTTTTGAGAGCATTTTTCTGAAGTAGGACATGGGATAATCGACCCCATTTTCATCCATTTGAGCTAAAGTAGCTCCAATGGCGTGAGTAGATGCATCCGTGAACAACATGAAGGGCTTGACATAGTCAGGGTGGCAGAGGATCAGCTGTTGTTGCAATAACTCCTTTGGGGTCTTAAACAAAGCTTTTTGTTCAGCACCCAATGGAATATAGTGTTCTTAGCCAAAAGACTATGAGGTGCTCATTGAGCTGGGCGAGTTTTGAGATAAATTGATGGCAAAACCCATCATGCCCAAAGATAACTTTATGTCACGAAGGGTTTTAAGCGCAGGCATTTTTGATATTGAATCAACCTTGTTTATTGGGTTTGTGTCAGGGAGACAGCAGATAAAGTTTAGACTCTCCTCCCAGTTGAGATTCAAAAGCCCCAAAAGCGAGCCAGAATGCCAGGGGTATTGCCTTATGTGCGATGTTTGAAAATGCTGGGAGATAAGTAACAATGGAGTCCAACAGGCTGCAAATGTGAAAACCAACCCAGTGAGAAACTAAGCTGTTGCACCCCAAGGCCAATGGTCCTGGGTGTAGGGAGTTTCGAGATTGTGGAAAATTCCATAAAGATCTTGAAACAATAAGCCCAAGTGACTATGGTGAGGACCAAAGTCAATAACTTGGCTGGGGCAACCCAGTCAATGCAAGGACCGCAGGACACATTGCAAATGTCACGGGGGTTTGGAAAGGAAGATTTGAACTTAATTAAATAGATTCAAACGGATGAAGATCTTTATTAAATTTAAAAATAAGAGAATTGACCGTCAATTTCCTCAGTGTGTTATTAATGCTTAAGTAGACAATTGATTTGAAGAAAAGCTTAGAAAAGTGCAGGATTGGGCCCTCAAGATTCAACCTAACCCAGCGAACTTTGAGCAAGGGGAGGAGAAAAAAGCTTATTTTGAATCAACTTCAAAATAATTGGCTGTGGGCCAAGTCATTATCAGTTTATCCACGGACGCCAAAATTGCGGATTTACTTCAGTTCCAATGATTAGTGTGACGGCGTCTTGCCTAATGGGAAACGGGAACCTCCTAAGGCCACCCCACATAGGGGTGGTCTCAAGAGGTTGGGAACAGGTTTGAGTCGCCCAACCCACATGCACCCAGCTGCTTTGGCATCCATTTGACCAAGAGGGATTCATTGGATGAGAATTTTTCTCAGGGAGTGTTCCAAACATGTGACAACTTTCAACAATGGCCTAATGCCATCACAAGTTCCACCAAAGATTTGACATTAGACGCTTTCTTCACCAAAGATACATGCACGTTGGGCCTTTTGCTGATGATTTGGTGCTCTTAAGCCTTGATTTGATGCCAAAGGCTCATAGCCCTTGACTTCATTTGAATATTTATTCCATGAGAATGCTGAAACACTGATAGCTCAATACATATTTCCCTTAATTCTCAGCACAAATTCATCTGAGGTTAATACTGGGATAGGTGCGGGGTTCTCATAGGGTAAGCTGTTACCCACCGCTTGTCCACCACATGGGCGAAGTTGCCCTGGGAAATGAGAGGGTCAGTTGTTCTTTTCAGACCCTTTTTTTATGGGAACAGGAACGCCACCTGGTACAAGCAGATGGGACGCTCCCACAGACTTACAGGATGAATCCCATCTTGAGAGATAGCATGCTCAAGGAAATCCAGCTTCAATTGGAAGAAAGTACATTTGGAGGGCTTCAGCTTGACGTTAGGTGCCTGCAACTGTTGTAACACTCCTTATAGGTGCGTGAGGTGCTTGATGATGGTCTTGGAGAAAACCGTGATGTCTTTGAGATAGACAATCACACAGCTCTGCCTGAGGTTTCTGAAGAATATGGTCTATGACCCCCTGAAAAGTGGCAGGCACATTGCATAACCCCTGGGGTAAACGAGTGGGTTGAAATAGGCCCTTGCTACAGATAAAGCGCACTTCTCCTGATCCTGCGGAGAAAAGGTCCATCTGCCAATACCCACTATCCAAGTCCATGGCAGAAAAGAACTTGGACCCAGAGAATTGGGCCAGAGCATCATTGATATGGGGGATAGGGTAATTATCCTTCTTTGTGAGGTTGTTCAACTTTCAGTAGTCTTTAAACTACCCAATGACCTCCATTTATCTTCTTTATTAGTAGAAGAGGGGACAACCAAGGGATTTGGGATGGCACCATCGACCCAGCGTCAAACAGCTGTTTGAGCTCCGTCTGAATCTGTAGCTCCTCAACTTTGGATTTGCAGTAGGGTTTAGATCAGATGGGACGAGCATCCCCAACGTCAATAGTATGAGTCCAACCCTTCATATTCCCATAGTCGGTATCTCACTTAAAGAAAATGTCGCTATAGGTCTTAAGTAGAGTGTGGACTTTGTCAAGCTCTGCCAGGGTTAGTTCCTCAGAGATATGAACAGTAGGCAAAGTACATAATGATTTGTCAGTGGGTAAGCCCATATCAGCCATAGACCCAATACTGAGGACTTTCTTGGTGTCCTTAATTGGCATCAGCAGGCCTCTTCTAATTGCCTGGTACTTTTTTATGGCCAGATCCTTTGGGGTGAGATTCCCCAGCAGGAGATTGATGGGTCGCTGATAAGCTGGGCCCAATATGCCTGGCAACACTCTGAGCTTTAAGGGACTAATACCCTCAACGCTGGTTAGATGCAATAAGCAGTTGTGGAGGATTTTTAGGGTAATCTTCGTGTCAACTACCATTTGTTCACTAGCCTTGATGACTACTCTTCAGAGGCATCAAAAGGAAATTTCTCTAGAGCGTCCACTGATTTGGGAAGCTTCTTTTTATTCCACCCCGCCATCATGTAGTGTAGTGGTAAGGCGGAGGAGGGGTACTCAACAGTGCAAGCGTATTCTTTTTTATTAAGCTCATCATTAAAGAATCAGAGGAACCTCATAGTTAAGAAGGGAGAGATAGCCCTTCTTCAATTTAATAACCCCTTAATATTCAAGCATAAACTTGGTAATAATGAGTAGGTCATATGTATTGTTGGCCAGTGACTCCGTTGGGGTTGACAAATGAGCTTACCAAAATAATGGGCAGAGAAGAGTAGGCTTTAATAGTGCGGGTGCTGGCAGGACCCACAGTTCTAAACTCTTGGGTGTAGTCAATGTTAGGGGCCAGCTTAATTTTTAATGAGTTTGGTTGGCACAACGTTTACTAAGACACAGTGTCAATGATAGCCCTAACCCGCACTACACTGATGACAACCTACACTTTGGTTAAGGTTCCACCCAATTTGGGGGAAAGAGCGAGGACCTTCTTTAACTGAGAGTAGAGGAAAGTCTTTTGGCAGTCTCATGGTATTTCTCTTGGATAGAGTGCAGGGTATGAACACACTGGGTGGGTCAAATCAATGTGGCAAGGAGCTGTTAGCTTCACTGGCAGTGTCAATAACCTTAAAACCCTCACCACTTGACGGAGATAAGTTTGACGGAGGATTCTAGTCATACTCAATCTCTCTGTGTTCAACCTGTCAGGTACCTCCACTTCACCTGCGGGCTCCTAACACATAATGGCCAACATCTTCACGACCCCCTTTAGACTCATCATCAGTGGGGTTATCAATGAACGTCAGGGAGTCCATTGGTTGTGAGGTAAGTTCAGGGCTTCCTTTGTTGCAGGAGAGATCCTGGGGGTGCTCATCTACCCTATTGACTTTTGGAGGAGATGCTACAATTGTTACAGCTCTATATTTAGCCTTTGA
Organism: Massospora cicadina; assembly: GCA_022478985.1. Classification (NCBI taxonomy): domain Eukaryota; kingdom Fungi; phylum Entomophthoromycota; class Entomophthoromycetes; order Entomophthorales; family Entomophthoraceae; genus Massospora; species Massospora cicadina. The sequence continues at coordinate 14,448 of JAKSZP010009248.1, forward strand.
TGTAGAGGGTTTGGGATTTCCCATAACTACCAGTTTTAAACTAGAGATGGCCTGAGGAGCGGATGAGGGAGATAGAGGTAGCATCTTGGAAGGACGGAATGATGGAACCACTTGGGAAGTTCGCTCTGGAGTTAAAGAGGGGAAAGGAAAAGGGACGACTGCATTCATCAACTGCATTTTTTTAGCTGAAGACCAATGATAGCACTGCCCCATAACGGCAATTGTCCTCTGGCTATCTTAATGGGTTGAAGAAGAATTTATGGAGGCAACTTTACAGGAGCAGGGAACCAGAGGGAAAAAGCCGTAAAAGAGGGTAGAGTGGTCAGAGTAGATGCTTTCCTCAGAGCTTCTTGCATCGAGTTAAATTCATAGATGTCAGCCACTGCTAGAAAGGCCTCCTTGATATCTCATATTTTGGAAAGAGCGCTTAAATGAAGAGATATGTATCTCCAAGGAGGGATGGGACGCTAATCTAGCCAAGATAGCTGCAAAGGCTTCGACTTATGGTAGCATTTTTGCAAGCAGTAGAGTTTGAGCTTTACTGTAAAACTGCTTAACAAAAGAGGCGATTGATTCTCCCTTTTTCAGGCTAAGGCACTTAAAGGCCTGCTTTCATCTTCTCAAAAACTGGGGGTAGCCAAATTCCTCAATAAGTTTTTGTTTAACTTCCGCCCAGAGGCTGAGGGTGGCCATGTGAGGGACCATTATCTCCTGATCCATACGACTCAAGCAGGGAAGGATATATTTGTTTTTAAATGGCCAATTGCTCCTTCCATAGCAGCTCCATAGATAAAAAGGAAGGAGACAATAATTTCATCGCCCAGGGTAAACTTGTCCCTAAAAAGTTTGTGGATACTAGGGGAGGCCCATAAGGGCCATGTAAAGAGTGCTGCTCAAGCCTTTTAAGGTGAGACAAAGCACTGGCTAACTGATGTTCCAGAGTAGCTAGCTGGGGTTTTAATTTCAGCGGTAAGGTCATAATTATATTCCCCACCAACCTCCATTTTTCTAGTTTGCTTTGCGATGTATAGTCCCCTGTAGTGAACACCACTTGCCAAATTACTGGCGTTTACTAATGCCCGTTGGTGCTATTTACACAGGACTTGAAAATTTGTAAGAGCAGGATAGCAAAACTCTCAGTTGCTTATTATGAGAATAATTGATTTATTTTATAATTTTTAAAGTAAACTATAAAGCTATAAAACTATAAAAAAAGGATGCTTTTTATTATCTTAATGGTGGTGACGGGGTAAAAAAAGAACCCTATTAATATGTTGCTGCTTAGTACATAAGCAGTCTGAGGCTTGAAGTGAGAGGGCCAAGAAATTATTATAAGCTATGAGCATCCAATTTAGGGAATATGAGGATTTGACCTATCAGAGCTCTTGATTTTCAACTTACTTCAATGGATAGGCTGATGGAGGCTCAAAACTAGGTAAGACAAATCCGTTAGGCAAGGATTTAATCCAACCCAATCAGTGGATAGGAATATATTTGCACCTTGTGGACACCTTCGCTCCTATAAAAGGAGTTGGTATCCACCAAGGTGTTTATACTGAACTGTCAAGAGGCAGGGGAGGAGCCTTGACATAACTTACCATATTTGGCTGCAGGTCTGGTTTAACCTCATTACTAATAGAGGGACAATCTGGCCAAGGAGTGAGAGAAATAGCATTACCCCAATTTGAGGGGTTCCACCAAGAATCAGCCGGGGTTTTTGGCCCTTATTACCTGTATTTAAACCTGGTACACTCCTATTACAGTATTGGACTTGTAATTGTCCACAAGGTCCAATTAGTTTTGGGCTTATGGTTAGTAATTTTTAGCTGATATAATAGGTTTAGTTACTTCTAAACTTATTGATAGTCATCTACCAATCTATATAAAATAATATAAATAACATTATGTATTAATGATCAGCTTACCTCAATTAAACAAACTTATCTGTTGGATTATAAACACAAAAAAATGCTAGATAAAATAAGCTATTGACATTAATTTTTGGGAAAACAGAACCTCCTTTTAAAAAGCTCTAGATAGTATGAATTGATTGAGAAAATATAATTTGTCAATAAAACTCTTTTTAAAGTCTGCGCCATCGTTCACCTGACTTATAAAATTTTGCTCACAAATACAAATTAAAGTCTTCTTTGATTGGGTCCAAGTGTAAACTATAAGCAACTTAAAATTTACAGTGCTGAGTATATATACAAGAAATAACAATTATAAGTCAGAATAAAGTATGGCGCAGGCTTCAAAAAGGGTTTTATTAAAGATTTATATTCTTAAATTATTTCATACTTTTTATAGCTTTTTTTAAAGGAGTTTCTTTTTTCCAAAAAAATTTACTTCCAGTTCTATTTTCCTCAAAAATTATGCAACTTTGAAAGTATTTCTTTTTTCCAATTTTTTAAAAAATCACTATCTCAATATGAGTATTTGAACCCTCACTATTTCTATATGAAAAAAATCATTGTATATATATTATATAGTATTTATAACAATTATCATAAATACCTCATTCTAGTAAATTAGTTAATTTTATTGCTCAATCTATGTTAAATTTACTGATTGCCATTTACAATAATTCATTGTATCAAATTTAGTTGATTTTACTGGTCAATATATGATTAGATTAATGTTTGCTATCTACAATAATTCATTTTATTAATTTGGGTGATTTTATTGGTCATGTATGCTAAATTCACTGATCATCATCTACAGTAAATTATTTTATAAATATAGTTGAGTTTATGGGTCAATCTTTGCTAAATTTACTGATTGCCATATACAATTACTTATTTTCTCAAGTTTAGTTGAGTTTAATGCTCAAATTATGCAAGAATGATAGCTATCTATAATGGTTTAAGCCTGTCCCGGTATGATCTTATACTTGCCTGGATTTTGGCATACCCCAGTCATAGGACATAAATCATGTCAAAAGGTTCTTCAAAGCTATTGTTTCAAAATGTTGGAACTAAGTTTACACAGCAATGAATATTCCCACAATTGCTATCCATTGCTTCTGGTCCATTTTATTATATTACTAAATTAATGGTAAGATACTGGACCAATACTTATGACCAGTCCTTGGATCATCCTTACAATACTTCTTTTGCGCATTAGTATCAATTTTTAGCTAAAATGGCTTGTTAACGTTCAGCAAAAGCAACTTTTTAGATTGTGCCTACTGCTCTAATTAGAGCATTACATATGACTTTCAACAGCTACAGTTACAAAAGAGAATCCTGCCTGGCAGAGCTTAGCTCATAGAGACAACAGCCCACAGTAACTTCTTTTTTATGTGAAAAGCAAAAACTCCCGCCAAATGGGCAACCCATCCAGTGGGAGTTCATCCACTGATACTTACAAAAGTGTCAGGGGTGAGGCCCAAGTAAACCAAACAAGCTTGACCAATATAAATGTTGGCAATAGACCTGAGTACAATAAAAACTAGGCCATGAACACCACAATCAACATGACAATAATAGAAACAACTAGAAGAATGGAAGCAAAAATCCCACTAAAGGCAGCTCAACCTCAAGAGGTACCATCACTCACCACTTTGGTGGAGAATGGTGGTCCCAACGACGGGGTAACTCATGCCAAAGCAAAGGTACTAGTGGGCAATACCCCACAAAAAGTCCTTTCTTGGCCCAGTATCCTCAATACTGAGCATTCATCCTCCTCAGGGATGGCAGAAGCCTTATCTACTAGGGGGCCAATACCCAACGGCTTACTCCCCATGCAGGGAAATGATTGTCCTAAGTTGAGCAAAGATAATTGGTGGAGATCTAATGTTTGTGCTACTGGAGAGTTTTTGGCAATTTTCCTGAAAAAATTAAGTCACCTCATCTGACTAACCCCTTATTGAGCCCAAATCCTGATGAGAGTACATTACTTCAGGATTTCCCAATAGCAATAAAGCTAAAAGGAATTTGTTGGAAATTGGCCCTGACAAAAATCAATCCCTTCATTTGACTAACTACTTAATGGGTCCAAAACTGAATGGGGTTATGGTCGCCATAAAACCCTGATAGCAATAAAACTGGAGGAAAACTGTTGGCAATCCTCCCTGACAAAATTCAGTTCCCCAATCAAATAGCCCTTTATCAGGTCCATACCCAAGTGAGGTAGTTATCACTTCAAGTGTCTCCAATATCTATAAAACTTGAGAAAAATTGCCAGCAAATATTCCAGATAAAAAAGGTCCCCTCATCCAACTAACCCCTTGTCAGTCCCAAACCCAAATTAGGTTCAGCCATTTTTAGATCTGACTCAGACTTGTCAGACAACCTAAACCCATTACCAAAAAAAACAAAAGTAACGGCAAAAAATTCCAAATCTGATGAAACAATCCAAGAAACAAACAGAGCACCCCATAACACACATCAGTGAAATATACTGATGCAGAATAACGTGATGACCCCTAGAGGCATTTCCACTCATGAGATGATACAATGGGAAAATCTGCAGTTCCCATATACAACGGAAACAAAATGTATTTCAAAAGCCATATCCCCAGCTACAGCGGCAACATGGCACACAAACAAATTTTTGATGGCCACAAAGCTTTGATTGATACACAAATTCTGATTGAGTTGGCAAAAATCTTCAAATTATTGTGCATATGCATGGAGATGGCCCTCAAGTGGATGAAACTGCAAGTGGACCACCAAGCAGTGGAGGAAGCAGTCTGTGAGAACTTAAAGCCTGAGGATGCTAAAGCATGACTAGACACAGGCATTGACCTTTATGAAACCATGGAGTTCACCTAGGCAGGTATCCCAAGAAAAAATGGCAGCTTCATTCAGAAGATCAGGGACTTCACTGTCAAAATTAGATGTCTACATAAAAATTTTCCCTAACGCTATGATAGCGCTCAACTGGGAATGTCACGCTCTCTCTGATGAAACATCCCTTAAATGGTAAAATATCACCTTTTCACCTGATGAGTGGCTACTGTGGATTGCGGCAGGGTTTAAGGCCATCAAAGCCCTGAACTGGTCATACACGGTCATCCCACCTGCTCTGGCATCTAATCTGCTACAAGCTGATTGGATGAAGGAAAAAGCTGTAGAATGGGGGCCATTTCAGGAGTGGTCACCAGAAATTGCTATTAACTGGAGTGCCAATGATCTTACCCCAGCCATGATGAACTATTGGCTTTGTGCTAATACTATAATAGAACAAGTACAGGACTGGGCCATAACGGGTATAACAAAGAATATTCATGAGACCCTGCGCGACCACTCATTCAATTTGATAAAAGGAACCTCTGGCAGGATCATGCCCCTCTGTCTGCGGCAGCGGACTGTGATGCTGCGGGATTCTCCTCCAACACAGCCCATGTCTGGATTAACACGAGATCCCTCCCCAAGCAGCAGTGGCCATGCAGGGGGTTGTGAACCTGAACTTGGATAGGATTGGCTAAAAACAAGCATTTGAGTCATATTGATCCGCAATTGGAAACAGTCATTTACTGATTCCTCTCTTGCCACCCCCTACGTAGCAGAGGGATTTACCCCTACAGAAGCCTTCCAGTGGATCAAAGAGGAGATTCTGGCAGATGCAGCACGCCATTTCACCAATGCTGGTTGGAACAGCATCACTGTCCAAGGCTGGTGCTAACAAAGTGCCACAACGCTAGAAGGCTGCTTGAATATTTTCATGAGGCTTATGGCCCCAAGGCCACGCTTACCTAAATTGCTTTGGCTTCTTTCCAACAGAAGCATTGGGATGGAAATCCCTCAAAATAGCCATGGCTATGGCCAGCACCATCCACAAATGAGGTACCCATATGCATCAAGTGGAAGCTTTCTTGACCTGAGGTTTCAGTTTAGATGAAGAGATCAGCTGGATCCTCAAGGTGAAATCTCCAGCAAAGGCTCCAATACCTTGTGCATATAAGAAATCATATATTATGTCAGTTGCCATTCATAAAGATATTTAAAGGCTCCAGAAGTCATTTGGACTTTATTTGAGCATTTATCAGCTGCAGTTCTCTGGCTAATAGGCCCCCAAATCCTATCTTAAGGATGCAATTTGCATCCACCTCCAATTGGTTGAGGAAGAGAAATAACATGATCTGATAGTCGTGATATACAAGTAGCTTGACAGCATACTAGCCAGCAGCAATTTCTACCGCCACTGGGTACCAAAACATGTCTATATTGACTTTTTCCCAATAAACTCGATTGTAAATGACTTTTAGAGGTAGAAATAAAATATAAGGTCTCCTACCTGCGCACTGACTACCCAATATGCAAAATCTGACGGCAAAATGGGTGACTTTTCACAACCTACTGATGGACTGTGCCCATGAAGTGGGTGCACAAGGCGATTTGTACCAGCCTGTCATACTATGATAAAGTTCATAAATTTTTGGCAAGCCATGTAATGAATGGTTTTGCGCCAATATTCCATGAGGAAATTGGGAAGTAAGAGCTTCATAGCTGACTCTACTAGGTACCAGCCTGCCAGAACCAATCCCTGAACCCATCCATTGAGTTTTGTCATTGCCACATACCCTCGGATCACTGTCCAAATGCTTTAGGAGAATACCAAAATCCACGCCAATGCCACACCAAGATCACTAGTGGAGCTCATCTTTGATCCAAAATATATATTTCAAACAAAATATTATTTCTTTATGCAAGCAATTCTTTTATTTGACTTTTGGGGATTTTGTAGAAGACATAACTGGCCATTCAGGTCAGTATATCCCCAAATAAATAGTATTTTGCTAAAATCAAGTAAACTTACTCCTATGCCAAGCTCTTCTGAGCAGGCCAACACATCTTGGATGAAGAGACCATATACCACTGAATTATTGTCCATGCAGCTCATAAGTCCGATGTCATATTGACTCAGATGCATTGCAGCTTTGGACAGCCAAATTTCCCTTGCTCAGATTCCCTCTAATTTGGGTTTCTTCCTATAAGTTCCATATTCAGATCCAGTACTGGCTGATCCATAGCAATGTACAGATCAGGTACCACCTGATCATTACATCACCTCCCTGTGAAAACTGGAATTTCTGGACCATCCACAGGCATTGAACGCCATCTTCTCCCATTTTCCACAATGCCTCCTCCTCCGGATCACCTTTCCACTTTATTTTCACATGCGGCTGGCCCTTCGCCCATCTCCCAAGCTCCAGGTTTGGTGCTCTGCGTTGATCCATCTGTCACTTCTGGTGGGCTATTGCCCACTCCAAATTTCCCCATAACTTCTCCTTGGTATCCACCTGAGCACACGCCATCTCATCTGCCCCCCAGTACACTCCATCCATGGCTCCTCCAGATGCTCTTTGTGGATCCTCCTGTTGCTTCTGGTGGGCTGCCCCCTGCTCCAAACTTACCTGTATACTTCCCCAGTATCCGCCAGGGCACGCGCCATCTTGACCGCCCCTTGGAACACTCCATCCACGGCCCCTCTGGATGCTCTTTGTGGATTCTCCTGTTGCTTCTGCCAGGCCACCGCCCGCTCCACACTTCACCATAGATTTTCCTTGGTATCCACCATGGCTAACGCCATTTTGTCCGCCCCCTGGTACAACTCATCCACAGCTCCTTTGGACGCCTTTTGGGGATCCGCCTGCTGCTCCTGATGGGCCACTGCCCGCGCCATACTTCTTCGTTGATTTTCCTCAATATCCGCTATGGCCTGCGCCATTTCATCCGCCCACAGTACAAATCATACCCAGTTCCTCCAGACACTTGAGCCAACCACATCTGACATTTAACTAGTGACACTTCTTTTTGACCACCGTAGAACCATTCCTCCCCTTTCAGAACCTCCACCTCCCTCAACTCACAGTCAGACCATTCCTCCCCTTCCAGAACATCCACCTCCTTCCACTCACAGCCAAACCAAGAAGAAAATTGAGTTGAGTCTAATGTAGTAAACGGGCTTGCGCCAATATTCCATGAGAAAATTGGGAAGTAAGAGCCTCATAGCTGACTATACTAGGGACCAGCCTGCCAGAGCCAATCCCTGAACCTATCCGCCAAGTTTTGTCATTGCCACATGCCCTTGGATCACTGTCCACATTCTGTAGGAGAATACTGAGATCCACGCCAACGCCACACCAAGCTCACTAGTGGAGCTCATCTTTGATCCAAAATATATATTTAAAACAAAATATTATTTCTTTATGCAAGCAATTCTTTTATTTGACTTTTGGGGATTTTGTAGAAGACATAACTGGCCATTCAGGCCAGTCTATCCCCAAATAAATAGTATTTTGCTAAAATCGAATAAGCTTTCTCCTACGCCAAGCTCTTCTGAGCTGGCCAACACATCTCAGATGAAGAGACCATATCCCACCAAATTATTGTCCATGCAGCTCATAAGTCTGATGTCATATCAACTCAGATGCATTGCGGCTTTGGACAGCCAAATTTCCCTTGCTCTGATTCCCTCCAATTTGGGTTTCTTTCTATAAATTCCATATTCAGATCCAGTACTGGCTGATCCATAGCAATGTATGGATCAGGTACCACCTGATCCATTACAAGCCAGAGGCAATTACATCAATAAATTATATTTATCTTCATACAGTGGAAGCTCTTTATGAACATGCACCATTGATGAAGATAAAACTAGCTCTTTCCCAGTTTATCTATATTACAGGCCTTAAGAGGGTGATCTACATTGAATAAGGGGGCGCCAAAAATGTATGTCGGTTCTGTTACCAGATTAAACACATGATGCTTCAGGTCACCATAAGAAAGGGTTATCGCTATGAGATTATAAGTATGACCCTATAAACGGGATCACTAAAGTCAGTTCTAAGCCTTCCTTCACCCCAGATCCAAGGAATGGATCCCACATAACTTATTGGAGATCATAGACATGAAACGCCAGTAACAGGAGCTGTATGCAGCCCACCAATAATCATGGGCATGTGATAGGGAAAAGCGCCCTAAGGCCAACGATGAGCAATTCATGAACCTGAACCTGGAGTCATATAGGATGGATGAGGAAACGAAATTAGCGTCCCAGCACGCCCGCCCACCCAGGAGTAATGTTCAGAGAAGGGAGAACTAAGCGGCAGAAAGCGGTGCTAAAAAGATCTGTAATAGTCCTTCAGGAAAAGGGCCTAGAATGATCGACCTCCCAACAGAACAACTCCTCTCTGATAAATCCAACCAACCAGGTGGTCGAAAAAAACAGCAAAACCCCCAATGTACTCACACCAAGCCCAACTCACACGGGCAGTCAGCAACCAAAGCTGATCTCAGTGGCTCATCAGTAATTGATGCTGACTCTTCCACTCGCCCTTCCTCTACAAAGCAGCGGCTCTCATTTTGTACTGAAACTGTCTACCCTCTTAATAGACAAGGATACTGGAATGGAAATGGAATACCCTGTGAGCTCAATGCCACAAACAAAATCTTTGTCCCAACAAACCGCTCTAACTGTACACCTCCAACCTGTCACCCCTCATTGGTGACACCCGCTGCTAAAAACCAACTTCTGTCTAAGACTCAATGCATACCCCAAACAATCCTCATGCCCATGGGTTGGGCGGCCACCAATGATCATTGAAACCATGAATGCTAGGTGGATGGCTAGCTAAAACATGGCAAAGGAAACTGCACCAATTTAAAACTAACTATTATATTGCCCTAATTTTAATATCCAAGACTTGGGCATACAGCCAGCGTAGAATGGCCCCAAACTCAAACAGAGACTCCAATTACCACCCGTGGTCTCAGATTAATTGCCAGGCGCTTTGGTCAGACCATGTGACAATAATCGCGCTGAACAAAAACATTGAATTGAAATGTATGGAGAGACACATGCCAGAAGAATCCTGGTGGCCATGGCCCACATAAGAGAAATAGTAAAACTCTTTAGGTGATCGGTGTATATGCATCACCAAAATCCCAAGAAAACAAACAACTCTGGCAAAATATGTCAAAATTGCAAACTGACGATGCAACAATTATAGCAGGCGACTTTGATTTTTGGACAAATGCAAGTAGGGACACATTTCCAGCTTGCACCTGAGCCCCTGGTATGGCGGATGATATGCTGTTGTACCTTGTGACATTGGGATGCATCTTATAATTAATGAGGAGGAGGATGACCCTGCGAACCTTATGCAGTGGGAGTACAATTCTAAGGATGAAAGAGTAAGTGGTTACAGACGTAACTACGTACTAGTCTCATCCAACCTCCAACAGGATATGTCAAATAGTGAAGTCTCCATTAATTCAGAAAGTGACTACATGATAGTGCAGGTAGCCATTAATCTGGGTGACACCCCATGACCTCAGGGGTGGTAAATTTCCCCCTATACATTTTTTGACCCAGATTAACTACACACTGACAAAAAGGGTTCAATAGAATAATAGCGTATCTAGATCACCAGGCGGGCATGGATCCCTTAGATCGCTGGAAAAAAGTAAAGAAAAGTTTATGAGGGATAGTGCCAAATATGTGAAGACTAAAACCTACAAACGTAATGTGGTCTCTAAACCACTAAAGTATGTCCTGGCTATCCTAAAGTGAGAGCAGCAGGACAGTAAGGTATGGTGGCTAAAGTATCAGAAAAAAACACAAACAATATCAAGCGCTCCTACAAAAATAGGATAATGAATGGCAGCATAATGCAACATCCCGCCACTTAAAGCCTACTGAGGATGATGACTAGAGCGAACATGAACAGCCTTAGAGAAATCCAGACCTGAGCCAGAATCCTTAAGGTAGAGTCTCAGATGGCGTCATCTCCAGTGACCCAGAATTAATCAAACACAAAGTCAAATGGTTTTATGGAGGCCTCTTCCACCCTAGCAAACCATATAGCATGGTGATAAAAACCCTATTAGTCCTGGATGAGCTGGCACTCCAGGGATGCTCGCCTGCTGACAAACATGATCTAGTTGCTGAGATCACGGTGGAGGAGGTAAAACAGGTGCTTAAGGGCGTGCCAAAAAATAAGTCCCAGGCCCCAAAAACGTGTGAGTAGGAATGCTAAACGCAATCCACAAGCATGTGGCACTGGAACTTTCTCACCTTTTTACCCACTGTCTGTCTCACAAGTGTAAAATACCAGGGGGCCACGAAATCCAAATTTTGCTACTATACAAAAAAGTCTTAAAATGGCACCTTTGTAACTGGCGCTTGATTGCATTGTTAAGTGATGCTTACAAAATTCTCATCTAATTCTCACAGACTGATTGATGTGTATCACCCCATGGACAATCCACACGTCCAAAGTGGGTTCATCAGGGGTGAACTAAATTGGGAAAGTATCCAATTGGTTCAAAACGCCCTACATGATGTGCGCAGGACTGAAAATGGCTATCTCATGTTTTTGAACATAGAGAAGGCTTATGATTTGAGTAGCATGGTCATATCTGAGGGCGTCAATGAACGTCATTGGAATTGTGGCCACCTTTATCAACTGGATAGATATTCTATACGTAGGCCTCACCACAATAGTCATCCTGGCCATTAACATAACGGAATTAATTCCAATTGACAGGGCCTCAACCAAAGCGATCCCATGACCCTATATTATCTAACTTTGCCACGAACATCCTGTTGGCAGCAGCAGAAGTGAAACTGCGTGGCATTGCCACCCCAGCAAATACCCTATTAGAATGTAGGCATTTTCATATGATATGTTGGTGGGGATCAGTTCAGAAAGTGACCTCCAGGAGTTGATTAACTCCTCTCCCTTTACCAACAGACGTCAAAAGTTAAAATCAATATTGACATATTGTAGTCATAAAAATATGAAATCCTCAATTCCCTTCACCAGTTAGCATAAATCCCGTAGCACCCACACAAACGTTCAATTATTAGGGTATCTTCTGCACTAAGTTGGATCTGGCAGTTGAGGCGATGGAACAAGCAGTGCTTTCCATTATGTCATCTCAGTTGGCCTACTGAAAACATGCCCGCTTGAATCTTGAAGGGAAGGTGCAGGTACTAAATGTCTTTATACTCTCAAAACTTTTGTATGTGGCTCACATCCTACCACTAAGCCCAGTCTTGGAAGGTAAAATAAGTCGCCCATCTGTACTTCCCTATGTATAATGCCCACACAGCTCCAGTCAAACTGGACGTCCTGTTCAAACCCAAACCATGAAGGGATATGAGGCTACTCAATTTTGAGAAACACTCCTGCCAGATTTGGGTCATAGCTTTTCTCCAGATGATGAAATTGCATATATGCTGATCAGAAATAGCATGGGGGTCAACTGGCTAAATTTAAGGGATCCCTGAAGTAATATCATCATAATTTTTTTAGGGAGTGGATGCTGCATAGCCCCGACTACCCTTTAAGCGCCCTAACCCTGCTATTGAGTCTATGAAACAGGGAGGTGAGGCTGGGAAGTTGATTATTCTCATATGTGTGATGGGATTAGAATATGATATGATAAGACCTCAAAGCCCAGAGGGCAGCAATGGCCGTGGCTATAACGTAGGAGGAACAGAAAAGATTTGGGAATGAATTTGTTGACAAAGAAATTCAATTCCTTTATAATTAATTCTATGATCACTATTGAGGAAAACCCCCCAAAAGCACCACCAAAACCACCCTCTCGCCCCCAAATCTTAAGTGTCTTAGTGGAAGAAGGTCACAACACCAACTATAACCTAGAGGAGTTGGTTATAGGCCTCAATGTTAAACTAATAACCTCCAACCAATGATCCACCACCTGGAGGATTTTACACTGGGCGATAAAAACAGGAAACACTGCAGCCTATGATATCCCTATAAGAAATGCCCAATATGCAGTGAACCTGAGGCGGATATTGCCCACCATTATTTCAAATGCAGTATGTTAAAAATTATTGGTCAATTATGAGACGATTGCTATCCAGCAAGCAACAGCTGCCAGATATACACCCTCTCAAAATTTCTTCTTCACTAAGACATTTAGAAATCATCCAATCTAGTCTTGAGCCTTCCTCAACCATTATTGTATATGGGTCATACACTTGGTAATTGTGACCAAAAATTAAGCCAAAAGAGCCCCGTTACTTGAGAATGGTGCAGAAGACAATTCAGATTATCACTGAACAGCTCAAACAGATCTCTAAAATTTCATGCATGATATGCAAACGTTTTGGGACTCATGATTGGCTTTTTCACCCAGATCAATCATCAAGTGCAATGAGTCTACATTCAGATGTAAGCTTAAATGGCGTGAAAGCCCACCATCACTCAAACCGTGGCTAGCAATGGCGATTGCTGACCAGGACTGGTCAGAGATGCTACCCAAATAGTGGCATCCATTCCCAGTTTTTTTCTCACAGGCCAAAATCCCCATCTCCACCATAACTCTTGCCCTTATTCATTGTTTGTTTTCTTAAATAAAGGCATGGAGTTTATATATAACTGAACCAATCCTTAAAAAATTAAAATAGGACCCAAGTTAGATCATCTTCTTTTTTTGAAAGAGAAGTTCATCAAATTGGTCCATTAATTTTAGAGTCATGTGTAAACAAACACAGAAAAAAATTATATAGGTCAAATTGAGAACCTTCTTCTTTTAAAGTCAGTTAAAGATCTATTAGGATCATCTTATAAACTTTAAACCCACAAAAAATCTGTGTTAATATGGGTATCATCGAGAATTAGCTAAATTTTTCTTTAAAAAATAATAATGTGTTCATTTAATATATAGATAGGATGTATTATCTCATGAAAAAAATTGAAAATCATCAAACTTGGCACAGGTACTTTATAGAGTTTGGAATTTAAAATGGGTTATTTTTTAATACAATTATAATATTTATTTTCAATTTGTATAATATCTAAAGAATATATGTTGCTAATAAAAATTATATAAATTTGGCCAAGTGTTTGGTATACATTTTACACAATAGTTTTATAGGTTTTGCTAAGCATTTGGTAGTTTTGGATGTTTTGTAAGTTCAGCAATTGGTTTTTGCTGAGTGGTGGTTAGTGTTTTTTGGTTGGTTTGACGTTCTAAATGTTTTCAGGAAAAGTATATAACGTTTAATTAATTTGGAAGGCTTAGTTGATTTTAGCTAAGTGGTTGAAGGTTAAACATTTTATAGGTTAATGTTTTCTGAACTTATTAGTAGTCTTCTACCAATATAAGAGCTAAAATAAATTAGAATCATCTGGTAACATAAAAACCCTCAAGCAAAGCTAGGTAAAGTGGGATATTGAGAAACATGAGGCTAAAATACTACTTAATAAAAAACATTCACTGATGTACTGACTGACTGACACCTGAACCCTCTGAGTCAGATAGGTTTAATCTGTTTGAGCCAGTAGGTGAGAATTGGCAAATAGTAGCTATAAATTCATGAAATTGCTCCCCTGGTACTAATTGAGATTTATAGGTTCAATTAATTGGTCAAGTGGGTGATAATTGGCAAAAACTATCTAATAACACATCAAATTTCTCACCTAAAATTAAAAAAAACATTAGAGTTTTAAAAGGTTATAAAGTAAATTTAGGATGAACAGCTCACCAGCCATGAGGGCAACAGTGAAGCTTTTAGTCCAAATGGCTTGATAGTAGTGATGCACAATTTTAAGGCTATGTCAGTGTGGGCTCATAAATAAAACTTGTGACGCCAGTTAACTTCACTTGTTTCAATATAAAAAATATTGTCCATGTTCTATTTTGGATGTATGACCTCATTAACAGATGATTCAAAAATCACCCAAACTTGGCACAAATATTTTATATATATGTTTAAAATATTAATAGGGTCATTTAACAAAAAGCTGTTAATAATTTATTAATAAGCTATGTCTAAGATTTAAAAATAAGATTACAATGGTAATTGTATATCAATTTGGTTAGACGTTTTGGTATTCTTTTTGATTTGATAAGTTCATAGCTTTAGAAAAGCAATTGGTAGTTTTTAATGTTTTTAAGTTGAAGAATTGGCTTTGCTGAGTGATAGGTGGTTTTTTATTTAAACAATGGGCTTAATGATTTCAGTTAAAAGGTTGATGGCTTAGTTAATTTGATATTTGATTGAATTTGTTATGAAATTGGCGGTATATAAGAGATATGCCATAGGATTTTTTGCACAGGGTTCGACCCACTGAGCAATTAGGACCAACATTATGATGATTGTCATCCTTAAAACAACAGAACAAACTTTAATAAATATGGAGCACTCACTCCCACAACTCTCTTTTATTTAATATAATAAAAAAAGCAGACTCTCGCTGTTTCACTTACTCTCAACTACTTAACAACTTCTTTTTCTTAATCGCCCCTCTTGTTTATCTACAGCAGCTTCAGACGATACCACTCTCATATCTTGGACTATTCTGTTCCACTAATTCTCCTTGTTTCAGCTTGTTATTCTTTAATTCTATATTGCCCTAATTTTTAGGTGATTTAATTTGTATTTGTCAAGTGTCAACATCACCTTATCACCTTATTTAGAGGCGATCCAATAATAAACCCATTATTTCCAATATTGCCTCATCTCAAGGCACTCAAATAACTGTAACTGATATCATTTTTGAAGGATTCTTTCCGATTTGCCCTAGAGGTCCCACGATTATTGTCCAGTCATATCAGAATCATGACAGAATTTATAAATGGTTAATAGTTTTGGTAATTTAATAGGATTAACTGATTTTAGTCAAAAGCTAGAAGTTGGATGATTCAATAGGTTAGATGGTTTATGAACTTATTGAGTGCCATATATTAATATAAAAAACAATTGATTAGAATCATCTGGTATATTATGAACCCAAGAAAAAGCTGGGTTAATTTTCTAGTGGTCTAATAAAGCAAGATAATGTGTGCAATCCAAAAATCCCAAAAGACCCAAATCTTATAGGGACTAATGAAGTCAAAAAATAGAAATCCAAGTTGGACTAAGTAGTTTATATTTAGGCTAAAGACATTCCACAAAAATGGCAGCAAAAAAGCCTTTATAATTCAAATGTGGGGTTCTCTTTGAATTCTATATAGGCTTTTATACAAGGTTTGGTGAAATATATGTATGGGAGAGGTAACGTGCCTAGGACTAGTGAAAAATTTAAGTTATCTGATTAGTAAAATGATCAATCAGATAAACAGTTATGCATAATAGGAAAGTTGGCATTAACACCAATATG
Source organism: Massospora cicadina (assembly GCA_022478985.1). Classification (NCBI taxonomy): domain Eukaryota; kingdom Fungi; phylum Entomophthoromycota; class Entomophthoromycetes; order Entomophthorales; family Entomophthoraceae; genus Massospora; species Massospora cicadina. Next base: position 30,541 of record JAKSZP010009248.1, read on the forward strand.
AGTTCTGCCAAGCTCCATGGAGAGGATTTGAAGATGAATTTCACTTTATGAAATTGCCATAACTTAAAAATTCAGGGCATGACATTTATAGGATGAGACTTCCATTCCTTTGATGGGGCTTCTTCCTGGAAGCTTTAGCCTTATCAGATCTCAAGTTATAATCTCTAAAGTTCTTATTGACTTACATGGATCCAAAACCTGATGAGGTTTATCATTGGGTTTGATTTTTATGTAGATGGTAATCTAATCTTAGATATAAACGCAAATTAGTATTCTCACTAAATAGGACAATGTGATTTTTTATTCTGGGTTGTTACACAGCTCTTCATATTACTAAAAAATTATCCTTTTGGCAGGTGGTCCATTATTGCGGTGGCAGTTTCTTACCCAGTACCATTACCTGGTAAATCACAAACCTATCTGGAAATTTGTTGATATTTTTGTAGCTTTTGAGATATATTTGATGGAGTTTTTATGAAGTTGTATGGTCATAATATAAAGTTTGGTTTGAGAACACTCATGTCATATATCTTAGTTATTGGATGTAAGGTTGGCATAGTAACACCTTCTCTTATAAACCACCAAAAAGCTCAGTACTTTACATAATTTTAGTCTGTTACTTACTCTGTGTTAGGAGCGTGTCTGTAATGCTCCAGTTCCAGTAGAGGTGGTGGATGTAATAATTGAGTGTATCTCAATCGTTTCATTTCAACTCAAATTCAGTTTTTCTGAATATGAGTCAAATTGTATTGAAATACTTTTAACTCAAACATTTTGGGCGCTGAGTTGTACCTGCCCAAGTTGTAGATCAGGCTCATATGAGCCTAATCAATGATTTGGGTGAGGCCCCGAAGGACGGCCTTTATAAGACGTGCCTGCCAATTCTGAAGCTCACTTCAAAATTTTTCCCAAGCTTTCCCTTCCTGGGGAGCATTGTTGGTTGCTCCCCAGATGAGCTCTGGTCAGCGGGCCCTTTTTATAATCCAGAATAAAAATAAAGATTGTTTCAGGGTTAGCATACATTGCTTGCCTGTTGGTCATTTTTGAGTATCCGTTTTGAGGAGCTTTTGCGTGGTTGGGTCAGACCAACCACTACTCAACCCTTGCTTAACCAGCTCGTAGTAGGCAATGTTTGCCGCTGTTGGTGCCCCAAACCTCTCCCTACTCAGTTGTGATAATTTGGTTGTTTGTCAGTGCACCAAAGAATTATTAATTCAATGGCAGTTGGAAACTGGGATTTTCTAATTGTGACAGTGGGAGAGGGACAACCCCACTACTAGGGAACACGCCGCTGAGAAAGGGGTAAAAAATCACAGCAAAGGAGGATGGTGCACTGAGGCCTCAAAGCAAGGATGGCATACATTCAGTTATTTTGGACCTGATGGAGGTTGGCAAACAAAACTAAACAAGCGCATATAAATAAAATAAATGAGCGGGGTTTTTAATAATTGGGTCAACCAACAAGGAAGGTTGGTCATGAAAAAATAATTATAAGGAGTCAGAGGGTCATTTTCTCTCATGTGATGCAGTGCGCTCAATCCAACTAATCACTGTAAACTATCATCATTTGCAATACAGTAGCCCTTTTACACATGAACTTGGATTATGTATTGCAGATGAATTTCTATAAGATTTGTCAATATGGTAAACCAAACTGTTTTAAAGCCCCATTTTGCCACTAAATGTAATGACCCGTCCTTATTCAAAATGTAACTTGTGCACTGCAAGGCCAAGGCTTTAAACCCCTGTATCCATCACGTGCACCCCCTGGACCAACTTGGTCATATTTTGCCCTCACCCAGAGTTTTTCCAGGGTGTGCTTCAGTTCAGGAAGGTTCATCATCTTGCTCTTCTTGGCCTCTGCAAGCTCTGCTTTGTTTTTGCAATCTGTAACAACTATCATGTCATTCAGTCATGACAGTACACTCTCATTCTTTTGGGGCTCCATCCCTCCTCCAGGGGCTTCTGCCAAGGAAAATTCTTGTGGGCAGGGGCAAGCTTCATGGAGACAATTGTTGGTATGGCCTTAGGCCCAGCTGCATTTTTAAGCGCTCGTGAAATATATCAAAAAGTCCTAGGAATGAATGCAATCATGTGCTGGGACCCAGAAGTTCTCAGACGCTTCAAATCCTTTCCATGACATCAAATACTCAAGACTTCTTTTTACATGGCGCGAGGCTACAATTTCCTTTATTTCTTACACTGGTGCCCCAACAATGAGATATTTCTCTAGAGTCTCTGGTGAGGCCCTCAAACAACGTCAGCTTACTTTCATGGAAGACAGCGAAGATCTGGAACAATGGGGATGATCCAAATAGTACAAGGCATGGCTCATCTTTCTGAAAATGCGGTATTTACTATCCACTTTGGTCTTAACTCTTTTTAATGGCTGCTTGATTGGGATATTCTTAGCATCAAGAATCGTGAGATCCCCTTCCTTGTACGCAGAACCTAACCATTTCTTACCAACAGTGTTCTTTATAAACTTTCATAGCTGCATCTAAATTTATGGTAATCCCGTTGTGTACTTTTTTGATGATATTAAAAAGTCCACAACCACTTCTAGTTTGAATCCACTAATGGGCTCCATGATGAAGGAGGTGTTAAATTCATAGTTAGCAAAAAATGGAGAACACCTGATGGATGCATGTTGAGCGTTGTTATAACTAAATTGAGCCATGAGAAGATGGGAAGCCCAATCTGAATGTCCACGGCTGTGTAACACTGCAGGAAATGTTTGAAGCACTGATTCACTAGTTCTGTCTGACCATTAAATTGTGGGTGGTAGGCGTTAGAAAGGCAGGGATAAATCCTATGAGTCTTACATAATTCTTTCCAAAAGTACAGAGGTAAACTGAGGTCCACGATCACTAATTATCTCCTGGGGCATCCCATGATAGGGAAACACATGAGACAAAAAGAGCCTAGCCATCTCCGCCATGGTTATTGTGGTTTTGCAAGGGATAAAATGGGCGAACTTTGTAAATTGTTCCACCACTACCATCATTGCATCATAGCCCTCAGACGCAGGTAACTCCACAGTAAAATCATATAAACAGGAAGTCGAAGAGCCTTCAGCCTTTTGAATTGTTTCAACTACCAAGCAAGGGCTGGTGATTTGGCTTCATACTGTTACTGATCATGCACTCTTTACAGTACTTGGAAACCTGTAAGGCTAAACCCTTCCGATTATAAGTGTGGCAAATTAGCTCCAGAGTCTTTGCCTTCCTAGGATGCCCAACAGTGATCTCAACGTTATGGTACCAGATAGTTTCCAGGCGGGGTTGTCAATCAGAAACCCATAAGTGTTTACAAAACCACACCCTCTCATCTTTTACATGTTAACCTCTGGTAGTATCTTATTAATATAACTTGCTATTTGCAAGAGCCATAGTATACTCTGCTGACAGGAGCTGAAAAAGAATAACCCTTCTGAACATACTATATTCCTCCGCGTTTTCTAAGTAAATCTCTGGCACACATGCCATAAGGTGGGGTTTTAAGATACAATCTTACTCGGTGGAATTACTAAGTGGGTATTGTGTACCCCCACCTCCTTTAGGATCTGGGAGTCAAGCAGGTTTTGACTCAAAGCATCCGCCAAACTAATTTCCTTGCCCTTCATAAACTCATAAGAGAACACAAATTGGGCCAGGGTCTCATGCAAGCAGGCTTGTAGTGAAGTTAGTACATGAGGGGCTGTTGGGATTTTTGCCCACCTTTTCAGCCTCCATAATACCTGTAAATCACTAGGGGATAATTCCTGATGGCAAGTAAATTGGATATCAGTTGACCCCAGGACAGGTTAATACTGTTTGGGGGATTTTAGGTAATTTGCCAGGTTTGGATCCATCAGGGATAGAACCAGGTAAATGATCAAGATCTTATTGGGCAGAGTTGCTAATGAAATGAGGGGCATCTGATAGTTGATCAATGATTAACTATTAGGTTTACTGATTTGGATTGGTCAGATTTCACCAACCAATTGGTAATTTAAGGAGCAAGTTACGAGGTGAGTGATGCTTCCTGAAACTAGCAAATCAATCAGTTGGGTTGTGACCAACCATAATAGGAAAAGAGTCTCATTACCTAAGCCAGTCATTAGCCAAATATGGTTGGTTCGCTGTGATCAAGTAGTAAACGTTTAGGACGCGTTTTATGGCTCTTTGAATTTTTGGTCTTGAGGATGTCCGATGGAGGAATCCTAACCAGATGGTGAAGACCATCACTGGTGAGACATTGGAGGTAAGTTCATTGGCAACGGCTGCTGTTTCATGGCTGATGTACCAACTGAGGGTTGAGTGCAAAATTACTTCTATAAATTCCCTATCAATTCACATCAATAAAAAAGTAATTCAAAAGAGATTAATAAGATCATCATTGTTTTTTGTTCTATTCATCTTAAGTAACTTATTATTGTTTTATACAATAATTAAGGACTCGTTTGTCATATAAAGAGTAAGGATTGAGGATCCTTAGAAGAGAAGATGAGCTTAAAAGGAATCTCCGCAGATTAAGCATGATGAGAATATAGGCTGTAAACTTCTGGATCTGAGAGTAAATCAAGTTAGGCGGATAGGGGAAGAAGTCCCTATAGTTGACATCAACATATTTTGTGGTGAAGTACTGTTCTAGCGTTGGGCCATAACGTGTTTATCTATTCAACTACAAATAATAGTCATCATACTATTATCAATAAAATATCAACTACTATCAATCAACGCAAATTGTGCACATTTTGAACCTGTAGAGTTAACTTTTGGGGAACTATCAGTCTTTAACATCGTTGCTAAAATTCCTAATTTTTAAAATTGGTGCTTACTACAGGTGGTAGTTGAGTAGGATACACTAGTATAAGATGTCATACAAGGATGAGTTAAGAAAACTTTGGATGGGATTAACAACCGCCAATAAGAACGCCTTAGATTCTACAGTAATTTAGAAAAAACTGCCTTGGAAGTGATAGTCACCAAGATTGAGTAAGGAGTCAAAGATGTCTCCATTTTTTGGCAATGAGTTACTAGGGAAGTAACGTCATTAAAGAAAAAGGAAGGAGATCTACTTTGAGAAGCTTTAATTTTGAAAACTGAATTAAAAGTGGATTTCATTTGCTTACATTCATATAGCTCAGATATAGAGCATCTAGTGAAGCAAGTCAAAGAGTTGAAGGCTCATAGGTGCGAATGTGAACTCTATGCTGCAATTGACGCTGAAAAAAGGACTTTAAGAACTCCAGTTGGGAAGTCAACTATTCCAGAAATATGCTGACCGCATTTGCAGTCATTTTAGAATAAACCCCAAAATCACTCCTCAAGTCAGTCAGTAGCTGAACCAAGAGTGGCAGCTAGAGAAACTTTGGAGGAATGTATAGCTACGCTTTAATTACTTGCATTTCATTGAGATAACGCCCCTACATTCTTCCAATTATTTGACATGACTAAGTTCAGATATGGTGATCACTGAAAAGCTTGGATGGTGATGAACTATTTGGACACCAACTGTCAAAGCTTGGTGTTACATCATCTAGAGGGTGACAATTGGTCTTACTCAGAGGATAAAGCTGCCATCATGAAAAGAATTTGGAAGTCCCAAGCATATGTCAAAGTGCAAACAGGAACTTATGGGAATCCAATTTCAGAAGGATGAGTCCTTAGCGAAATTCGCCGCCTAATTCTACCAAGAATCACATATTTTGGTCGGAGCAAAAGTAATGTATGACTTTGATGCACAGATAGCGTTACAAGCAGCCCTTCAGCCCTATCTCAATTTACATCAAATGATGTCTTCCATGTTCGCAACCAAAATTACCACCTTGCAAATGGTGGATCATTTAAAGATATTAGGAGACACATTCAAGGCCCCTAATTGAAGCTTCAAGCTGAGTCCAGTTCTAAATTTAAATCCTACAAAGATGACTGAGAGCGCTAAGGAGTCCAACAACAAACAAAGCCAGGAAACAAGTCTGAGGAGTTCAAGAGGACAGACAAGAAGAACAAATACTGTCATCAGTGTGGAGGGAAGGGACACTTCGCTGCTCAATGCTTTAGAAAGAAGCCAGAGGGGCAGATCAATGTGTTCTAGGAAAAAGAGGCCAAACCTGCACATGAGTTGGGAAAAGGGCCTGCGGACTAGATGGGGAACAGTCTAGAGCTGCGGTTAAAGCCGTTCCCCTAATATCTCAAATAAAGGAATTGACATTAGTGATTTGTTTGTTGATGATAATGTGCAGGACTAACTTTATCAAGTGGTCAGTTTAGATGTCAACGCGGTAACCAGAACCAGAGAAAAGGGGATTGATCCTGAAATAATCAAGGAGGTCGCTCGCCCATATGTGAAACAACTAGAGGACAAGATTAGATCCTCAGAGAATCCAGAAGATTTGTTCAAGGACAGATTAGATGAGGTAAACCTACCTATCGCCCTTAGCGCAATTAAAAATCATTTTCTGATGTATTGGCACAAATTATTCACACCCTTGATTCAGCAAATAATGCCACAATACACTCATTAAGCACCATTTTACAATACTCCAAGTGTACATATATTGATATACTGGTTAATTGAGTACTGGTGCGGGTGATAGTTGACAGTAGAGCGCCCATCAACATTGTTTCGATCAAGCTGGTGAAGAAGATGAGAATCTCGCCTGATTTGGATCGTAAGAAAGAATATGGGACCGCCAGGCCAAATACAACCATCTTCTGTGGAGCGTATAGCGCTTTGCCACTCCAATTTGGATCTTTAGTGGTATCCGCAACTGCAATAGTTTTGTCCAGCCAAAGCTTCATAATCTGATCAGGACCAAGTTTCTAAAAAGTACGGAGTTAAATTTAAGTTCAAAGATAATAAGTTGATCATATTGGGTCAGACGCTACCTCTAATGTATCAGAGAGATGGGGAAACTCCACTGACCAGGAGAAACAATTTCATCAATCTAATCTATAATGATAGTATTGTCCCAGTTTATTAATTGGTTGGGCAATATGAAGAGAAATGCTGACGGAAAATCTTGGAAAATCGGGGAATTCTGTTACAAATCAAGAATTTAAGGACCATACCAGGATTGCAGACCATAGTTAATATGAGTGTGACGTTGGAGATACCTGAGCTGTTGTATGGAGAGTTTAGTAGCCCCTGGAAGAAGTCCAGAGTAGAGCATTGGATGGCTTATGGAATAGTTATTCCGGGTCATGGTTTGAATTCAAGTTCTTTTGGCAAATTTGAGTAAAAAACTGATGAATGTTGAGAAGAATAAGATCATTACGTTTGTCCATATGAACCTGACAGCAGAATTGAAGAAATTCCATAATTTTGGGACCCTCACTGAGATGGGATTACCGGCAGGGGTGACCAAGAGTATCAATCTATTGGTTGATCAAGAGCAACTCACAGATCAGACGGAAAGACAGCAGGAAGAGGTGCTCAAACTATGTGAAAAGTATCAGGAAGTCTTTTCCCAGGACAATCACAATTTGGGATGTATGAGGGATTCTATCCATAAAGTTGACACTGAGGAAAATAGCCAATAAGGATGAGATGATTTGATGGTCAAAGGCTGCTGAGGTGGTAGTGGAAGATGAGATCAGCAAACTAGTAAAGCACAGGATTATTGTTCTGTCAACAATTTCCTGGGTGAGTCCATTCCTGACTGTGAAGAAGGATGGCTCTAATTAGGTGGTGATTAATTTTTAGAAGCTGAATAAAATAATGAAGAAAGATTTGTATTTACTAACACAAACTGACAATGCATTAGATCGATTGGGAGAAGCAAAGTATTTCTCCACAATGGATCTGATATTGGGATATTGTCAAAGTGATTTTCCAATGAAAGACCAGGAGAAATGTGCGATTATCACTAAACAGGGGCTGTATCAACCGACTAGGATGCCCCAAGGTCTTTGTAGTGCGTCTGCAACGTTCCAGAGAGCCATGGACGCTATATCATATGACTTGAGTTGTCATATGTTCTGGTATACTTGGACGATATAATTGTGAGCAGTAGGACCTTTACTTACCATTTACACCACTTGGAAGAAGTCTTCAAGAGACTTTCCGTGGCTAACCTGAAGATTGAGCCAAGGAAATGCCAATTTTTTAGAAAGATTAAGAATATCTGGGGTTTGTGATCAACTCTAGTAGACTGCAGCTGCAATCCCAGAAGATTGAGGCCATAGAGAGGATGGCCATCCCAAGATGTGTCTGAATTATACAATTGTTCTTTGCAATGTTTGGATACTACTGAAGATTTTTACAGGATTTTATGAGAATTTCTGAGCCCCTCTTTCAAAAGCTAAAGGATCTAAAAAAGGATTCATTTGGAGTGAAGAGGCCCAGAGTTCTTTCAATGAGTTACGCCAGTATCTGATAGATTCTCCAAAATTAAAATTTCTGACTTTCAATTGAGAATTTATAATACAGACAGATGCTTTGTTAACAGCGATTGGCGCCATCCTGAGTCAAGTAGATGAGCTTGGGGATGAGCATCTGGTAGCTTATGTGAGCTGGACGCTATTAGCAGCAGAATGGAATTACACCGTTACTGAGTGTGAATGACTTACAGTGATTCACTCCAGTAAACAGTTTAAGGTGTATATTCATGGAATAAATTTTAAATTGGTGATTGACTACTCCTCGCTGTGTTGGCCAAATAATCTAAGAGAACCAGAAGGACTTCTGGCCCAATAGGCATTGAAGCTACAGGTTTACAAATCATGATATAGTTCACTGAGTGGGAGCTTCTCACCAGAATTCAGAAAGCTTATTGAGGTTACCAATGGTCCAAGTTGCATACCAACAATCTGATGAGCTGTTCCAGAAAATGTTTGATGGTGAGATCAGGAATGAGCCCCTAAGAAATCCAAGGTGCACTTTGGAAAGTGATGAAAAACACTGAGACCAAGGATGGACAAGTGTCTAATACAATCAATATAAAACAATTATTATTCTCAAGACCTTCAGAACAAGTGGCAATCGTTCAAGCCACGCATAAGGTTGTCAGTCATGAAGGTTTGAGGAAGACGACTAACCACATTTACCAGTACTATTACTGGTAGTCTATCAACTATTTTAAGCCATTTATCTAGCTTGCTGTGTGGAGTGATAGTTGCACAAGCCTCACAAGAACATGACTGGATATTGCCTGGTCCACCCTGGATTTTCCTGGCATATGGTGTTCATTGATGTGATGGGACCACTGACCGTGAGTACAGGGCAAATCAAATATATCATAGTTGCAATTGACCATTTGACAAGATGGGTCAAGACAAAGGCTCTGGCAAAAGTGGATGCTACAAGAACCGCAAGGTTTATCCTGGATCAAGTTGTATACCACCATGGATTCCTGCAAGTCTTGTTAAGCAACAATGGAACAAATTTCACATCACACATGATCTAAGGTTGAATGAGATAATGGGGACTGAGGAGTTGTGTCAGTACCATACTGGCCAGAGATGAACGTACTGGTAGAATGAGGCAATGGAACGCTGGCTGTGACGCTGAGGAAGCTGTCACTGGGAGAGCTTTGCATGGTGAACATACCTCAGTTCAGTGATATTTGCATAGAATATCAGTCACCACATGGCAATGTGAACAACGCCATCTAAAAATATTGTATGGAAGGAAGGCTGCATTACTGTCAATTCTATATTTGATGTGTGAACCAACATTGGGGATGGGTGCTGAGCAGTGCTTGCTCCAACTTTTGAACATCCTGATTGAGATGCAATTTCAAGCATTTGATATGACCTTGAAGAAGAAAATCAAGGCCAATGTGATGACAATAAGAACTGATTGGCATTATCAGAATACCAAGTAGGCAATAAAGTTTCATATTGTGACATGCAAGTTTTGGAAGAAGAAACAAGTTAGATGCGTTGTGGTCTGGTCCATTCAATACTATCACTAAGGCAGTGATGGATGCTTATCCCATCAAGAACCTCTTGGATGGAAGGATTGTGAATTGAGTCCATGCTATTTATTTTAAAGCGTGAATCAATAAAAAAATAATAAGAGTGTTCCAAAAAGGACCGCTGAACCATTGAGATGGTTATGTCCTGACATTTTTGGTTAAGTCCTAAAAAAGACCTCTGAACCAATATAAATGGTTAAGTCTGAAAATAAGACATCTGAACCATGTAAACTGGTAGGTCAGAGTATACCTGGGAACCAGTTTGGGAGAATAATAAAAAAGATTGACCGCTGAACTGAGAAAAGGTCATGTCCCATAAAGACAAGAAAAAAAATTAAAGATTGATAAAAATAAAAGGAAAAAATAAAACACATAAAAGTCATATTTTTTATAATTTTTTATAGTTTATCCTCAACTTGTCAAATCTGCCTATGTCGCATCTTAAGAGGGAGGATGTATTACAGTAGGAGTGAATAAACAATCGAAATCTATTTGAGATCAGATGCTAGCAAGGGCTAGACATACCTGAGGCCAAGTTTGTTGAGTGGAGGCTGATCCCTGAGAGAACGTGACAAAGGGAAGAGAAATGGAAATGTCAGTACTTGCTAATCATGATACCCCAGATTGGGGAGGAAAGCAAAAGAACAAGAAGAGGCAGTCAGCAAATAACCCCAAGTAATCCTGATATAGCACTGGAGCCAGAAGATTGGTCTTGAGCGCTTGCTGATGGTCTTCATAAAGAAAATTGGACATATGAGCCCCATTGTGCAAGGGATACTAGGCTGGGGTTGCCAAATCATGCCATATTAAAGCTATAAGGGGGAGGTACCAGAGAAACACCAGATATGAGATAGTCATGAGAGGAGCGGATGGCATCCTGAATACAACAACTATGATCCTCTTGAATTTAAAAACAGAATGACCAATGGAATCCAGAGGAGGATGGAAGCTTTATGGCCTAACTTCAAAGAACTTGGCCTGCAAAACAAAGGGCATAGGCTGCAATGTCTTGATCTAGGATGTTTGTGAGATCTGAGGGGTTGAGAGATATGAAAAGAGCCTTATTCATTCAGGTTCTCAATTCTAGGTAGGGGAGCTTAAAATGTTCACAATTTCTGATGGCCAGTTTAATTGAAAGGCCAGATGGTTTATAAAATTGCTAAGTCAAAAGAGGAACTCCAGAATCAAGTTAGATATGGCAAGAGATAATTGATTAATATTGATTGGCATTGCTTCAAGGGGATTGATGGCAATAGTAGGAGTATCAGCGAAAGGAGCTTAATTTAGGAGACTATCAAAATCCAATTTGGGAATGGACAACAGAGGGAGAATTGGCTGCAAGTCAATTGATATGGTCGCTACTCTGGTTTAGTTGGGTTGAATACCATTTCTGGTAGTTATACAGAAGGACTGTCTACGGGTGCTTGACTGATATTATGAGTTCTAGGGGAACCATAGAAGAGATTTATTTGTGCAGATTGACTCATCAATCGGAAGAGCCAAGAATTTTTATCAGAAAGACTGTTGAGCAATTGCAGGTATCAAGTATCTGAATTTGACATATGAGCTGGATGAGAGGGGGATGTCAGACTTTTATAATATTTAACTTTATTCACTTTAGTATTAATTAAGCTCTAATTTTGGAGTAATTAATCTTAAAATTAATGATATAAGCTTTCAGAAAAAAAGTTAAGAATGATATGTGCAATAAAAGTTATTATGAGAAAATAACAAAAGTGAATATAGTTGAGCATACTTAATTTTGCCACAAGACAAACATCAATGGCAGAAACTCCTGTCAAGGACAAGGAGAGAGATCAGGAAAACAAGGATGCCAGACCAAGATCCTGCATATGATAATGGGTCATATGCTCTGAACATGGAAAAATTGGCTTTTTGGGACTAACATCATTACAAGTAAATCAATCAGCTAAGCACAACAGTGGGTCATGAGGACCATTCTCTGAGGAGGCAGTAGTGAGGAGAAAAGGAAGAGAACCATATGCCAAGGTTGTCCTGAGCATCATTGAGTGCAAATCGGCTGTGCTTCACAAGAAACCAAGAAAGATTCAGCCTGTTCCAAGGCAGCATTCTCGTGTCCCAATCCTATTTTTGCTGGAAATCTAAGTAAGAGGGGGATATGTTGGTATTTTTTCCCACCTTTCTAGCTGCCTAGATTACCATGAGTTGCAAGAGGATAATTTCCTATAGTGAGTGTTAGAATTTTAACCAGGTGATATTCTTCACATATTAACAAAATTAGTATAATAATCAATCAAGGATGATTGCCAATTAGTTTGCTAATTTTGATTCATTATTTAATTATAATACCCCAATTTGTGCTCCCCATTTGGTTGAGTTGAGCTGTCTTGATCTGCAGGATCAAGAAAGTATCAGGCATCATCCCTGATAGGAAATTGGTGGATCTCAACACCAACAGCTGAGGCTGAGGATGTTGAGATAATCATTATTATCAATTAAGATGACAAATTGCTTAAATTCGATGTCAAAAAATATCAGGAAATGATCCAGATAGAGTTTTCAGTCAATTTTGACACTGGCGACTTATGCCAATGATATTGAAGTAATGAATACTAATTGTTTAAATTTGGCAGGATTTTATTCTAACACCAACTCCATATGAAAATGATTGTGGGATTTCTGGAAGAAAGTCAAATCTCGGAGTACCATTGACTTATGCCAAGGATGCCAAACCATTTAATATATTAAATAAATTCAAATCGCATTTTGACTTTGTGAGAGTATTGGGTGGAATCCCTGACAGTATTTTGGTTTAATTTTGACATCAGCAACTTATGCCAAGGATGTCAATATATTTATGCAATTCAATTATGACAAATATGAAGAGAATTGCCAGTGATAGTGCCAATGAATGCTAAGAGAGATAATCGCCAGTGAGAGTGCTGATGAATGCTAAGAGAGATAATTGCCAGTGAGAGTGCTGATGAATGCTAATCAGGGAGAATTGCCAGTGAGAGTGCTGGCAATGCTAGCAATGAATGCCAATGACATGGATAGGCAAGAAATGCCTATAAATAGTTTTATCTCTCTCTTAATAAAAATATCTTCCAATCTTCTAATATTTAAATCAAATCTTTATTTTATTTAAATAATTATGGATACCTACCTCTGCCAGTTTTAAAGTGGATGTAGTTCAGCTTGGCTGTTGGAGGAGGACCAGAAAATCCCCAGAGGTTAAGTGCTGGGTGAACACACCTGGAGTGGTCAGCGCAACCAACTCCCAACCTGGAATTAAAGATCAACCATGTGAACTAGCCCAATCAGTGGAGCCAGCGATGGTCAAGTTGGAATTAGCCATGAGGTGGAGGAGCAAGGGGTCAGATTGCCCAGGATGGGGGTGAATCACTGGTGAACACCAAGAGGGGTTAATCTGCTAAGGTGAAGTTGGTGTCCAGCTGGATTGGGGAATTGCCTGTGGCCCTGTAAGGAAAGATCACCAATGATGTGAAAAAGCAAGGGCCATCAGTCTTCATACTGTTTGGCCTGGCACACTAATGGATTCACCTATTATTAAGAATAAAAAATTCTCAACAGCAAGTGAATTGGATATTGGTTGACCCAAATTTTGGGTTAATAATGTTTGGGGGATTTTAGGTAATTCTCCTGGTTCAGATCCTTTGGGGATTAATCTGGGTGAATGCTTAAGATCTCGTTGGGCAAAGTTGCTGATGAAATGGGGGCATTTGATAGTTGATTGATGATTAACTATCAGGTGTACTGATTGAGAATAGTTAAATTAAATCACCAAATGATTAAAATTTAATTAGCAGTTGTGAGGTGAGTGATGCCACCTGCAACTAGCAAATCAATCTGTTGGTTTGTGAACTACCATAATGGGTAAAGAGTTCCATTACCTAAGCCCGTCATTAGCCAAATATGGTTGGTTCACTGTGGTCAAACAGGAAACGTTTGTGACACATTTTCTGGCTCTTTCCATTTTAGGTCTTGAGGATGTCTGATGGGGGAATCCTAACCAGATGGTGAATACCATCACTGGTGAGACATTGGAGGTAAGTTCATTGGCAATGGCTGCTGTTTCATGGCTGAGGTGCCAACTGAGGGTTGGGCGCCAAATTCACTCTATAAATTTTCTAGCAATTCACATTGATTAAAAAGATCAACATTGTTCTAAGTTCTATTCATCTTCAGTAAATTTCTATTGTTGTATGAAATAATTAGGGACTCTTTTGTCATATAAAGAGTAAGAATTGAGGATCCTTAGAAGAGAAGCTGAACTTAGAAGGGAATCTCCGCAGACTTAGCATGATGAGAATATAGGCTGTAACCTTCTAGATCTGAGAGTAAATCAAGTTAGGCGGATAGGGGAAGAAGTCACTATAGTTGACATCAACATATTTTGTGGAGAAGTACAGGTCTAGCATTGGACCATAACAGATTTATCTATTCAACTATGGATAATAATTGTCATAATATTATCAATAAAATATCAACTACTATCAACCAACACAAATTGTGCACATTTTGAACCTGTACAGTTAACTTTTGGGGAACTATCAGTCTTTAACATCGTTGAAAGGTTCCCAACTTTTAACAGGAGCATAGTAGTACAGTAGGGCATGGTGGTCTGTATAACCGCAGAATGGTTGGGAAGGGCCATGTAAATGACGCCAATATGCAAGCGCCTCCACCACCGCCAATAACTCTTTGTCATAGCCAGAAATCAGATAACCACATAATCTAACCTTTTAATTGATTGATAGATTTGATGATTAAGTTATAATCATATAGGATTGTCAACTGCGGCCAATTTTTGGGATTGTTGTTGGGCATCATCCACAATGTATTTGAGGCCGCCAACTAATGATTATTGTCAGACATCATCCCTGATTAAATCAAGCAATTTAATATGGGAATAACACCTTATAGTCAAATTGTAGGGAATCATTCAGAGCGGAATGAATTGGAGTCATTGGAAACTACCAAAAATTCAAATGCTGGAGGAAGAGTAGAATTGTCATTGGCTGAAACAATTGGTTTTAAGTCCTTAGTACCAATTTTTTGATCACCAAATACCTGAGGATTACGCTGCCTAAGAAACTCAAGGCAACGGTACCCAATGAGATTTGGTGCCTAACACTGAGGGTCAAACCAGTATAGGAGCAAAAATAATTCCCAGCGGACAGCTGAAAAGTTGTGTGCCAATTCTAACTATAAAAACCCTAACTTATTCCCTAATAAAATTAGATTAAAACTTGATATCAACTAAGTTGTTTTAACACTGGGTTGTTTTAACATTACTCTTAAGAGAAGAGTGCAAGGATCAGACATTCTTAGGTTGGTTTTAACAGAATCTCCGCCTGGCTCTGCGAGAAGGGAATTAGGAAATTGTTCCCTACCACTACAAGGATATCCCAAGACAAAGAAGCACCAGTTTAGCGTTGGACTTTTCACTTAACGTGGCTTTTGGTCAATCAACAACAATAATAGTCTTTATACTATTATTGCCCCAGTCTATCAAATCAATCAAATTTTTAATGTAAGGATCCATGAATCTGTGCAGTTGAAGTCTAGGGAAAGAATTGAGCAACTTACCATCCAAGCCCAAGATTTTAACTGTCATAAAATGACATAGTTTAACTCATGCAGGACAAAATCTATAAAGATATCCCGCAGGATGCTCTCTTCCATCTTTGCCCACTTGTAGCAAGGCTGCCACTATTGCAAAGTTGGAGGCATCAGTAGCCACAATGAACTCTTTTTAGGGTCCACATGGCGAAGGACTAATGTAGATAGCAGGGTGCACTTTACCACTTGGAAGGTATCCTACAGAACAGAGGACCATTGGAGAACCTTGTCTCCACTGGCCTTATACAAGGGCGCGGCTACCTCAGAAAGATTGGGTGTGAACTTCTTGAGTTCTGTACACGTCCCCAAAAAATTCCTCAATTCCTTGACTGAAGTCAGGGTGGGCCACTTGTGGATTGCCTTCTCATTGTCTGGAGTTATCATGTGGCCTTGGTCAAACACAACGTTGCCCAGAAAGGTGACCTGGGACTTAAAGATCTCACAAACTGATCTTCAGCGTCAGGTTGGTGCCCTCAAATGCTCCATCACCTGCCACATTTAGATTGCATGAATGCTTGATCAGGAGAGAACACCAGAATATCATCCATGTAAGCCACCACGCATAAACCAGAAGATCCCCCAAAGCTTCATCTATACAACGTTGGAAAACAGCTGGTGCATTTTTAAGCCCAAAAGGAATGACACAAAACTGGAAGATATCCTTTCTAGTTTGGAATGAGGTAAGCCATTACTGCCCCTTCTTGATACAGATCTGATAAAAGCATTAAAGCAATCCAGTTTGGAGAAGACTTTAGCCTTCTCCATATAGCAAGAGATTTGTGAATCCACAAGGATAGGATGTAGATCTGGAACCATGGCATTGTTCAAGTTCCCATAGTCTACGCATGGGCATAAAGTACCATCTGCTTTATCCACAAAGAGAAGTGGAGAGCATACCGGAGAGGTACGCTCAAATATAGAACCCTAAGCTAATTTCTCCTTAATCCATACATCCAAGGCTGCTTCCTCCCATAAAGTCAAAGGGTAAATGGGAGAAGAAATGTTCATTAAATCAACTGTATTTTGAACTCACAATCAAACTTGGAGTGAGCTGGTAGCACACTGGCAGTAGCTGTATTAAAAAAAGATTACAACCCTTCCAAACAGGAAGGTAGGGGTACCTCCAATGCGGGCTTCATCAAGGGTGCAAGGCTGAGAGAATGTACCTTTGGCCACTGGTGAGAACTACACTGAGTGTCAGCCTCAGACAAGGGGACAATAAATTTCTGACCATTCTTCAGAGATAACGCTAAGCTATTAGCTTTCAGATTAGTTTTGGAGCAAATTTGCGCCACCACTCCACTCCCATAATAATTGGCACAAGCGATTTTTGACTTTTAAAAGTGGGCAGCCAAATGGTACTTGCCAACTTGATAATCCACCACAACTGACCCTTCAGCATAGCCTACCTTGGTAGGCCCCTCCAATAACCATACCACAAGGCAAGTAGTTCAACCCAAGGTAGCTAGGTATTGATCAATAAAATTCTCAGAGGCTCCTGTATCCAACAAGTAGTTGTGCTGATCTTCCCTAAAGGGGAATAAAGTGTAGCATACAAAAAAAAGTTGACAGAGCAGTCCTTATTATTACAGATACAACCAAAACTTCCCCAGAAAATATTCATTAGGCATAAGCATACCACCAGGATAAGTTTTTGTATCCTAAAATGGGAAGGGATGATTGGCCACTATTACTACTGAGGCCACATATTTATACCATATCTTCAGCAGTTGCATAAACATTTTTATATTGTAAAAGTAACTCCTTATCCACCGCCTGTGTTCTGCGGATCATAGTAGGAGTCAAGCGCAGGTTATCTGGGGTGATCTGGTACAAAGAAATTGTCTCCAAGCTAGACCCATGAGGCAGAAAATAGGCCATTAAAATTCATATAATTTGCATTACTAAACAAGTTTTCTGTGGTTAATGATCCCATAATTGATAGGGTAAGCACCTACATGTTGATATCCAACACCATCACCATAAAGTCACCCATCAATGGTTCAGATCATTTTCCAGGAATGAACAGTGGAAGGGAAAACATACCAAATGGATTTTTACATATAAATTTGGGGCTAGAACTTCCACTCATTGAATTCTGCCAAAAGGAGGGAGGATTGGTGGAAAGCCCTGCCCCAGTCAGAGAAAAATCCATAGGTTTGGATACCATATCTATAGGGACTGCTGTGAAGGCATCATTGCAGCAGAATCTGATGAGACATTTAATAAAGGTCTGGGTTAGACCCCCAATTGCCTTCAAGTTTCCTCAAAACAAAGGAATGGAAGGATGGGACTCCTCCCTTTTCAGAGGCGCGTGTGAGTTTTTAAGCCCCCGTTTATAGGGCCCACCAGGTGAAATAATGATGGCCCAATTACATGGCCCCTTCCAGGTTGGGTGGGGAAATTACCCCAAAAGACTTCAACCAGATGATCAAAGCTAGCAAGGGAAGAATCGCCGCACATGAGCACCCCTTGCAGGAGCATCTAATGTGGCATGGAAAAATGACATTTCAACTATAATGACAGAGATAAGCCTGAGACCCAGATTGATTCATAAAAATAAGGGCACACAAAATGCCCAACCCACAGTGCACAAATGGCTCTTGAGAAAGTTTGAAAGCGGTGTAACAAGGTTGCCCTGCTCCCAAGGGTTGCTTCAAACCCACTATAGCCTCTGACACCCACAACACAGTTTCATAAATGTAAAGCACCCAGTCAGGTGCCCAGGGTAGAATCTGATGCAGCCACTCAACTACTGGAGGAGGTGAGCCAGAGCTGATCCTATCAAAGTTAGAAGAGGTGCGGAAAACTTGTAAGCCTGACAAACTGGGCCTCAAATGGTCCATAACCACCATGTACTCGCTGAAAGGGGGAGTCATACTGCAAGCAGAAAAATAAAAAAATGTCAAGCTGGTACATAACCAACAATAATGTAACGCTGTGGACAATAGCATCTCAACCATGTTGCACATCCAAAGCACCTGATTACCACTAAGAGAAACTTCCATGCAGAATAAGCCTTCATGATAAATAAATGGGTTGGTCAATTAATGTTAAGAGCATGTCTGTAATACCCCTTTCCAGCTGAGGTGGGAGAGTGTCAACCACTACCAGAGACCACTCCAGGGAACACTTTGCTGAAAAGGGGGTAAAAAAGCACCACAAAGGAGGGTGGTGCACAAAGTTCAAAGTGAGGATGGCATACCTTTGGTTATTTTGGACCTGATGGAGTCACCAAACAAAACTAAACAAGTGCACATAGATAAAATAAATGAACAGGGTTTTTAATAATTGGGTCAGCCAAAAAAGCTGGATGGTTGTGAAACAACCATTATAAGGGGTCTGGGGATCATTTTCTTGGTGATGCACTGCACCCAATCCAACCAGTTGCTGTAAACTGGCATCCTTTGCAATACAGTAGCTCAAGTATGCACAAACTCAGATGATTGGTTGCAAATGAATTTTGCCAGATTTGGAAATATGGTAAACCAAATGTTTTAAAGCCCCATCACCCACTAAACTTAATGACCTGTTCTTATAAAAAATGTAACTTGTGCACAGCAAGGCCAAGGCTGCAAACCCCTGTATCCATCATGTGCACCCCCTGGACCAACCTGGGCATATTTTGCCCTCACCCAGCGTTGGTCCAGGGTGTGCTAAGGTTAGGCAGGCTCATCAACTTGCTCCACATGGCCCCCACATGCTCTGCTCCATTTTTGCAATTGGTATCAACTATATGCCATTTAGCCATGGCATTATGGTTGTCACCCTATAGATTATATACCCTCAGCTGCTCCCAGATGGGTGATTTAAAATCCATCATTTGCCATATCTACCGGGTATAAGGGTCAAGGCCAAGGGTAAATTTCCATGGGTTGGTAAGGAGCTAAAGGTAGATTTCTATCGTTACCACTGCTTTGCTGTAAAGAAAGATCCCCAATTATTATGATAGGTTGTTGGTATGGCAACTTGAACCTCCTGAATTCTGGGGGTGGGTGGGCCTGTGGGGATCTTTGGTTATACTGGGTGATTTGGTTTATAAATATGGGGTAAGAGGTTTACTTAGATTTGGAGGGGATAAACTTATAGACCTTTTTTAAGGCTATAAACTGGGTTTGAGACTCGAAAGCCAGTTCTCCTATTCGCTTATCAAGGTAATCCAACTCGAAAGCCAGTTCTCCTACTCGCTTATCAAGGTAATCCAAATCGAAACTTGGTTGGAAAGTGCGGTGGGAGGAAATCTGATAAAGGCAGATTTGGATCGGACGGGTGGATGAGCTTCACTCCGAATATCTTAACGCTACCTGACACGGGATCGGGTATCGATATCGACCCACCCGTTTCATAACGTCAAACGAATATGGTGGTTAGTTAAACTTAACCGGGGGACGTAAGCGTACCCACGCTACCCCTACCCTCCACAGTTGTAAAACCTCAGGCCGATTAAACTTTTAAACCGGGGACGGGTTAGTTTAGCTGGGCTCCGAGGGTATATGGCACATCGGTTAAAGCGATCGGTGAGGGCGGATGCCAAGTACGTAAGCGAAGTAAGTTATATTACCTCAATGCTTTAAAGTCGGAGGGTTTATCGAAACTAGGTGGGGTATGGCTTAGCTTTTACCTTAAAGATTGGGGTCGGCTCTGGGGTTTCCATAGGTTTAATGGGGTTGGTTGGGGTTAAAATTTGAATGGTTTCATTTTAGTTTGCGTTTTGATGTTTGGTGTAGGGGTTTGACGTGTTTGGCGGATGCTTTATAAACCTTCTTACCGTTTGAGACGGGGTCCGTGAAGCTTTAACGTTTAGGGAGTTATAAATTATCTTCGGGTTGGGTTAAGAGCTTAACGTTTAACTTCAGCTTAGCTGCCGAACTTTGATCCGTGGGTTTGACTTTTGAAGCCAAACTAACCAAGGAGCTCGGGTTAGGTAGGGGGTGGGATCAATCTTACCTCGGCGCCCAAGGCGCATTAGTCTCACCGCGCATCATAAACGGTGGTGCGTTTGATCTTTACTCGCACTTTACGCCTCTTTGCACGTTATTTTTAAGGGTTTGAGTGGGGATGGTGACCATTCGGTTGTAAAGGGGACATTTTAGAGCGGCCATGTTACTCGGCCTTGGCTCAAGTCATCGTTTGGGGATTTAGACGAAGGCGGCTCAACCTCGTTTAAATCGGCTGCTGGTGAATTTATACCTTCCGCGCTCGGATTAGGGGCCGATCGGGTCACTGAGCGTTAGGTCAGTTTAGGGGTGTAGTTTAGGCACGAAAGGCGGTTTGCACCCTAAACAAACTTGGTTGAGGGTTACCATCTTGATAACGTGGGCTGACAAGCTCTGGTTTGAGGCTTTAATTTACTCCGGTGGTAGCGGCCTTTAAGGGTTAGGTTTATAATAAAAATAGTTGGGGGTTTGACGGGCTTTGGTCTCAGTACCCTAGTGAGCGTTTACCCCTAGTTTTGGGGTTGATAGTTTGGATTATACCGCTGGTAACTTGCATTGTACCTTATATTCTTGATGAGGTCCTTCTTTCCAACCGATGGTATATCATTCAACGGGATGGGATTTCTGTTGAGAGGCATGAGGCTGAGTGGCATAAGCCATTGATAATAAGCTAAACGGTAGGTGGAAGCTTATTTTTCCTCCTTTTTTAACATATCTACTTCTTTAAAAGCAATCAAAGGACCTAGTTTAATGTGAGGATTTATAAGAACGTCTGTTTAGGTTATGATATGGCTTTATATTGGTTAAGGGTGGGGCGTAAACTGAAATTGCGATCTCTTTTTCCACCACTCTAGCTTTTGCATTTGGCTTTGAGAGGGGTTATTGGCTTCCAACGACACATAGCTTACGTGATCCATCCTCACTAAGCTGAATATTGTTGTATAATCTGGATGGCACAAAAGTAACCTTGGTATCTAAGCCGTAGTGGAGGATGGTATGCAACCTAACTTTGCATATTGTTTGTGATGCTGCGCTTGGTTTTCGTTGATGCGTTTGAGGTTGAAGGTGAAGTGAATCTTTACAAGGTTGGGGGGCGTAAGTGGCTTAGTTGGGCTATTAAGCCTTTGGATTTTAATCCAGGAAACAATGGCCACATTTGATAAGTTGAAGAGGTTTTGAGCTAAGAGCTTGCCATGTGGATGCTAAGCAATTCGTTTACCCACCAACTCCGACCCCGTTTTAAACGTTTGGTCTATTCTAGAACAGCCAAGATGTCAGCATCAGTAGGGAGGGGGTGAAGTCCGCCGCCCGAGCCATCTATGACGCGAGGACCACCGGCCCCCCGTTCAACTTTGAGGATTGGCAAGCTCACCCGCTCAACCCGTCACCGGAGGCCGATCCCGAGTATGCGCTCAATTGGTAAGCTTAAAGGCGTTAACTTGGGTTTTAGTTGGTTTAAACGGTATAAACTGTTGGTGGGCGGGAGGGTATCTATAGCTTTAGGTCTTGGGAGGGGCGGCGAAGCGTAACGAAGCTTAGCGCTTAGTTCACGTTTCATACTTATTTTATGTACGTTTTAAAGTTGCCAGCTCCAATGGAAGCTTACCTTAAGTTATCAGTATACATCCCCCTGGTAAAATGCAATGGCTGTTAAGTTAGCTTAGGCAACTTGTTGAGGGTGATAAATTGGTTGCCTCACCTTTGATTTAGGATCCTGTTGGTCGACGCCCTCAACTTTTCTTTCTGGTCGGACCTTGAGGTTGGGCCAGGCTTGAGTTCCGGTGAGGATCTGCGTGCCAACAAGTTTGGGGTGGATTATAAAGGGGTCCTATATCAAGGCTACTGGGCCCTTCCCGCTTTGATCAATCGCGGTAAGCCACACCGTTAGCCTTTGCTGTACGTGACAATGTTTAAACTCAGGTGCAACCTGATGTTGGATACATCCCTTAGGGTGAAAGGAGTTACTTGGATAGGGTAACCTACCGTAACCCATGTGTAGGAGATCGTGTCTCATGTGGCTATTAGCATGTTTGGCTGGCTTCTAGGCTCCAAACTTGATTTTTGGCCGTTTTTTGACCACCAAACCTCATTGGCTTTGCTCTGTAAACCATAACTTCTCTAATTTTAGTTGGTGTAACTGACACTTACCTCTAAGTGTGAGATTATGGTTATGCAACTGATTTGCTAGAGTTATTGTAATTAATTTGTAAATTTGGATGTTTAAGCCAATATTTAGTTGGTGACCCATGGTCATGATTCTTCTTTATAACGAAGTATCACTTTGACGGGCCATCTGCTTTTATTATGATTGTAATACAAGCCAGTAAATGATCTGTGGCCAACCACATCACCTTAAATCATGTGGGCTCTCGGGGGTGGCTTGAATGTAGATCACCTGACCAATCTGTTGGGAAGTCTGTTTCAAAGTTGGGTGAAGGCAAAGGGGTTTAGTTTTGTTTATATGGGAATAGCATGGCATGTTAATCAGCTGTAGCCTGTTTGATTCCCAAACACTAACTCACCCCTCTAGCTTTGGATGCCAAGGTTCCACTTTTGGACTTCAACCAAGTTGCCAAGATGGGCGACTCGGAGCTGCTGGCGGTTTTCTTCTCCGAGCACTCCCACATTGAAAGTTACCCCCCGCTGGTGGAACTGCGAATCAAGGTTGTCCGGGAGACCGCCCAGATCTTGGTGGAGAAGTTTGGAGGGAGCGCCAAGCATCTCATCCTCCAGGCGAACCGTAGCGCATCCAATCTGGTTGCACTACTCGCCCTAAACTTCCCATCCTTCAATGACGTAAGTACCCACCTTGGGCGGGAGGTGGCGTTCTATAAGCGGGCGCAGATCCTGGTGGCGGATATCTGGGCCTGCTTTAAGGGCCAAGGGTTGGGCCACTTTCACGATATCGACAATATCACCATGTTTGCCGATTACAGGTGGGTCACGCCTTGAGGTTTAACTTGGGGTATATAAATTGTCTAACTTGATCTATAAAACCTCACCACTACTAATTCACTTGTCTAGAGTCCCCCAGACCTTGGTTTACCTTGGGGTTTTGAAGTACAGCGACACCCTGCTCGAAAAGCTAAACTCCGATACCCCCCACCTGGAGAATGGGCACCGGATGGAGGTTGAAATCCGAGGCAATGCCATCTGGGGCGTCGAGCTGATCTGCCAAGAGCTGAAGAGCATTCAAAGCTCCGACGTTTCCAATAGAGGTGCTCAAGTGCAGGCCGCCCCTCACCCCCGGTTGGAGTGGAACGCTATCCTCATCGACTTTTACCTGTGGGAGTTTGCCAAGTTCCACGCGGTTACCTTAAGCCCTATCCCTATCCATCGCACCCGGTGTTGTTTCTATTGATTAGTAAACCAACCTACAAACTGGGGCTGGCCAAAATTCGGTAGAAGGCTGCTAACCTTACAGTTTCGAGTGGGTTAAATTTGAGAATCGTAATCGATCTAAAGTTATAGAAGAGTCACACTACGACGATGGGATGGGAACATGACTACAAAGTTGCCACCACCTATTTAGCGTGATCGGATATGGAAAGTTGATGCGAGCGTGAGTGCTAAAGGGTATCCTATAAATGCCCAGAATAGGGGGTATGGCTTGGCCTAAGGGTACAGTAACCTCTATCGTGCTTATTATACATCATAAAGGCCAAACCCAACAAAAATCAAAAACTATTCAACCTTCAAGCTATTGTGCAGGGAGGTGAAGGGGTACCGATACAGGTTGATTTTTGATATGAAGCAAGCTAATCTTATAATATACTGTTTTAAAATCACTTCGCCTTCCACTTTGCACCCGGGTTGGTAGCTTATCTGGTTTACCGCCTAACCAAAATCTTGCCACTCCAGTTTATAGAGCCATCCTAGGCGTTGTGGTAGACTTGCAGCCAATTTTAGGTTGGTGCCCTTACCCAGCTTTATTATAATTAGCTCTACCTATTTAGGTGCAGTAGTATGGCTTGGCAGTATATCCTTGATACAGCTAACCAAGTCACAAGTTTTAATAGGCATTCAAAATGACCCCTTTTTTAGATGTGTTTGATATATAATGTACATAACCCTTTACCTCCAAATTTTATTCTTAAGCGTGGAGTACTTTGGTACTACTCCATATTAGATTCTGGTGGTTGACTCAAAAATAAACCCTTCAACAACCAACAAATTGGGCCAATTATCCTCCTAATGCTTGAGCTAATACTCTAATTAAAGCCTATTGCAATAACATGGCTCAGGCAGATTATTTTAACGTGGATTTAATTATATTATCAAAAGCTTGGGCTGAATACACTTGCACATTTAGGCCAATCTTCTCTGCAACTACCTGGCTTGGTATAAAAATTTACTTAGGATTGATTATCAGCTGTCAACCCAGTAACCTTTATACTGCACAGGTTCAATTTCCTCACACACTTTGTTGCATTGTATAGAATGTATTAATCGATAATAGTATGGAGACTATTATCCATAGTTGAGATTGAACTATTATTTGGCCCAACGCTCAGCCAGTATTTCTGATTAAATACTCTTGAAGTCATACTTGTAGGGATTCATTCCCTATACTCTTGTCCACCCAATCTTCATTAAGATACCCTGGTGATAGTCTCTCTTGGCCCAACACACAGTTGGCAGCTATCCCTGATTGTAGTTCCTTTGTCTCTAATCCCCACTCAGATCTTTACTCTTCTCTCTAAGAGTCTTCCAATTATTGCCTTCTGCAATAATATCCTTGAGATAGAATGACACAATAGAAGCTGGTAGTCTGACTATACACTGAATTGATATAACTGTAAATTATAATTACTTTCATAGATAATATTTTTTTATTATAGTAAATCCTAGGGAATTATATAGTAGAGGATTCAGCTGTCTAACCCTCAGTTGACACCTCATTGATAAAACAGCAGCCATTGCCATTGAATCACCCTTCCTCATCTCAGCAGCGATGGTCTTCCCCATCCTGGCTAGGATTCTGTCATTGGATATCCTTGAGACCTCAAATGGAAAGAGTCAGAAAATGTGTCCCTAACGTTTTCTTCTCGATCCAAGCAAACCAACCATAATTGGCTAGGGACCCGCTTAGGTAATGGGACTTATTACCTATTATGGAAGGTCACTCACCAACCAATTGATTCACTAGTTTCAGGCAGTATCACTTGCCTCACAACTCACTATTCATTCCCAATCAGTCAGTGATGAAGCCTGACCAATCCCAATCAGTACACCTGATAGTTAATCACTATCAGATGCCCCTATTTTGTTGGCAACTCCACCCAATGAGATCTTAGGTATTCATCCGGATTGATCCCCAATGGATACAACCAGGTGATTATCCCAAAATCCCCCAAACATAGTTCCTCTGAAACTCAGGCCAACCAATTTCTGATTCACTTTGCCTTAGGGAATTTTCCCCTAGCAATACCAGGTAATCTAGAAAGCTGGGAATATGGGCAAAAATCCCAACACTTGGGCTGATTAACTCATCAACAATTCAATCTGACTATTCTATCAGAAGCTCAGGCTGAATACACTTGCACAGTTAGGCCAATTATCTCTGCACCAAAACTTGGCAACTAGTCCCAACTAATCAGGACCAATATCAAATATTCAACATGAGAGATCACTTGGAATTGACCTGAAGAAAATGTCTGCAAATTCCATAAACAAATAGATAAAAAACATAATCCTTTTTCCACCCTAGGGTAAGTTTTGTATGCTGTATGCATAATTGGCATGATGGCACTTGCACATGGACCACCCAAATGGGAGTATCTAGTGCTATTGAGAGGCCTGCTGATGTCCTGATTAAAGGTACATCACTTATTTAAATCAATGCTGAAATCTCCCAGAATTCAGATTTTGTCAGCAGTATGACAAAACTCATTTTATGATGATCATAAGCCAATTCTGCATTCTCATTGTTGCAATTTTGTCCCTGAAATCCTCTTGAATATGAGAGTATTTTGCCACCAATAAACATAGCAATAGGTCTCAGTCATATCAGTTCAAGGGCAGAACTGAGGTGGAATATAATCTGTTGAGATTGCGTGCTCAAATGTGGCCAAGAGATGCCCTAGAGGTATAAATACCGGCGCCTGGTCTAATGAAGAATCATCAAATAATATAGTTTAAAAATAATCTGTTTTATTTAATCTTTCTAGTTTTTATCTAAAGTATCTTTTATAGAGTGTCAGCAAGCTGGGATCTTGGGATCCACAACTTGTAACTTTGCCTGCCTCGGTTGAAGTTCCCAATTATGGAGGAAAAATTAAGCCCAAAATTGGCCTGAAGAGTTGGGGCTATTTGAATATACCTTGTGAGTTTACAAACGGTCAAAATACTGTAAGCCACTGGCAAAATTGAGGATTATTTGGCCAAAATTAAGCCTGATTAAGTGTGCAGGAATTAATTTATAAAGCAAGCAATCCTTGGAATTTAACACTCCAGCACTCAGGTTAAGATTAATGGGGTAGGTTTAGATATCTGACCTTTCAGGGTTATGATGATATTGGGTTAGCTTGAGGTGCAACTGTAACGGATCAGGTGGTACCTGATCTGTACATTGCTATGGATCAGTAAAATCTAGATCTGAATGGGAAATTTATAAGAGAAAACATGAATAAAAGAATTGGTGTGAGAGAAATTTGATGGACCAAAGCTGAATCATATATGAGTCAATATGATACCGGTCTTACAAGCATTTTGGATGATAATTCCATGGGAAATGGAATCATTACCCAAGATATGCTGGATGATTCAGGAGAGCTTGGCATAGTGGAAAGCCTATTTTACATTTGCAAATGCACTATATATTTGAGGATGTGCTGGCTTGGATAGCCAGTTGAGTCTTCTATGATAACCCTAAAAATCCAATAAAAATTTGGTTGAAATCGAAAATAATATTTTATTTAAAATGGAATATCAGATCAAAGGCATGGGCTTCAATAGTGGGCATGGTGTGGCGTTGGCGTGTTACTCAGCATCCTCCTACAGCGTGTGGACAGGAATCTGAGGGCACGTGGCAATGGTGGAACTTGGCGGATGGGTTCAGGGATTGGCTCTGGTGGGCTGGTTCCTAGTAGAGTCAGTTATGTGGCTCTTACTTCCCAATTCCCTTTTGAGATATTGGCGCGAACCCATTCATTACAGCAACTAGGGCAATTCCAAGAGCCAGTGCGCTAACCTTGGCTCACTTAACTTTAGAGGCTGACTAGCTGCTCAGGGGATCTACTCCATGCAGATTAGATACCAGACAACCTTTACTAACATTCAATAGCCCTCACTTAGCAAATCCCTCTCAGATGCCACCCCTTGGTGCATTGACCAAATGGTTAACTTGTTTGCACTCTTGGTGACTTCTTGATACACTTAGACATTCTTGACATATGTTGGCCCTCATGACTCATTGGACCCCTTTCCAACCTTTTCCTTGGCATTATCAGCACCAAGGTATCCTTGAAAAGATTGTATTCTTCAAACAGGTTAATCCCAGACTGGATAATGGCGATTAGTTCAGTTTGGTCAAGCTCAGACTGGTTACTGGTGATTACTAACTTGATACAACACAAGTTAAAACAAAAAATATACACTTAAGATTTTGAAGGAGGGTTTTTATTATAATAAAAAGTGAAGTCTTATGTACTTCAGGGAGAAATCCATGATGTAAATGATTGGGATATTATGAAAGATTGGAAAATTTCGGGCTTTGATAAGAGGTTGTCCAAGATCCTCTAGTCAGATGGCATCTGACTGCTGCTTTGGTCTGTTTATCTATTTTAGCTAATTCCTGTATGAACGAGCTCCATCTTTCTGTAGTTATCCCTAAACCTGTATGTCCAGAGACCTTTGTGCTTGGTCTCCTGTTTCTGAGCTTTGTCTCATTGTACTTAGTTTTGATAGTGGTTTTTGCCATATCCAGCAATATGCATCTTAATATCATGCTCAAGTGATGGCGCTCCTACAATGCGCCTCACATTGTGGCTTCAAGTTACTTGGAAAATTGGACAACTGCCTGATTTGGTAATATTCACGTTTGAGCTTTGGATGCTTTCATCATGTAATTTAGTTCACTCATCGGGGCATCATTGGCAGCATGCAAATTATTTTAGACTCCTAAAGGTATAAAAGGGGATCAAATTTCATATGAAAATGAGTGCCATCATCCTCCTCATATTGTAAATCCTCTGACTTGGTGGGGTGAAAATTATTTCACATAACATCACAATTGGAGGGAAAAATATTTAGCTCGATTGTGACTATAAAAGGACCTCTTTTGCCTTCATCTGTGATGACCTGGTCACCAGTATCTCCACCAGTTTGGGTTGTTTAAACTAATTTCACTGGCCAAGGACTGACCAGTAGCACCACTTGCAGTCTCATCTGTGACACCAAGCAATTTATGTTGGTCTATTATAGTTGATTTTATTTCTATTTGACTTATCTGTATATCTAATAGCATTAAGAGCTACGTTTAAGGTAGCAAAAAAGTGACGGGCTACCCTCTAAAAGCTGTCAAGTTTTAACATCACTTGAAACAACCAATTGTATTATACTTAAATATTTAGCAAAAGTGAAAACCTAAACTCCATCTTTTAATATAAACTAAATAGGCAACTAAATAGAAGAGCCTTTAAATCTGGTGGTGCTGAGAGAGTAAGTATTGTAAGGTATCTCAATTTATAGCATTAATACTGATGTTTAAGATCAATATTACTAAGGCAAAATTATCATGCTGCATAAAACGTAAAATCTATCTAGGAGATCAAGTAATAGCCTTAAACAGGTAAGTTAAAGGCTACATACTAAACTCTGCACTAACCCTTTTATCACTTCTAATTATACCTTAAACAGATGGCTCACCCTGCACTTATCTAGCCTTAAAGATAGATTTATATAAACCTTTGAGACTATCTTCAATACTGCAAAGGTAAGATTTACCAACCTCTAAGGCAAAGCTAGGGATGGTATGGCTAGGCATCCACTCTGGTTTCACCGGATGAATTGGGCTAAAGTGTTAACTCAGCTCCATAACCCCCTTACTCAAACTTATCACCAAGTTTGGTAATAGAGAAAACTACCTTATGCCATTAAGCTTAAGGCCAGACCTTTCCAATCATGATCTAAGGAGTGCGTTAAAAGCTGTGTAATCCATTACTAATGGCTAACCTACAGTTATCTAAGCTGATCTACCATCCTCTGATGTAGCTCTTTAAGTAGGATGACTGAACTATTTATTGAGCTCAGACTAGCAGCTTTCCAACCAAAACTTCTTTAAGGCCAGTATGGCATGGTGATAGTGGCATTTATTAAAGGTTGTGTGCAGCAACACGTGTTGATAAACAAGTACAGCAACTAACCCATCAATGGCTAGCCCTGTCTTAAGGTGAAAGGGAGCTATAATAAAGCCTAGTTTGACATTTAGCTATAGCATTTTCAGAAGGGCCATAACTTCAAATAGCTACCGTGGCAGCCATTTAATGACTTAATTTGTGTGATGCCATGAAATTTCTTAGGGCATAAGTATATCAGACAGAATATCAACTGGTATAGTGATAGGGTGCAATTGGAGCCTAGCAAGCTTACCATACCTCTAGAAAGCTAAAAGTTTATATAAACTCATAGTAAATCGCATTGCAAATTGTAGTTGGGATCAAAATTGCACATATAATAGGCTAGGCAATACCTAGTTACTAAAGTAAGGACTATATCAAGTTTAAAGGCGCATTATACAAGAACCTAGGGGACTCTTCCACAGGCCATTAATTGCTTTCAGGATTGGGTTGCTTAGTAAACCATCTGGTCCTCATTGCAGCGATTCTAATGTCCAGATTCATGGGGTGACCGGATCTGGACCTCAAAGTGTAGATGAGATTAAGATCTAATATAGGTACAGCCTAAAAATATTATCTTGGTTGATATGAGATTTAACCCAGACTATGAGATCTTGTAAACTACGTTTTATAATGGATTACAACACTGGATTTTGAAGTCTCACCTCAACCACCATTAGATTTGAGGTAACAATATTAATCTATGAGGTTTAAGGTGCAGGGAAAATTAATCATCTCAAGCCTACTTTTATATTATAGGCTAGTGCACGGTTAGCAAATTCAAGGATTTTGTCCTCAAACAGATTCTCCCTCAACTGCTGTGGATACTGCTTTTCCGGTGCCAGCTAATCAAGTTTAACTTCCCACACTATTCCTAAGCAGGTTGCTTCTCAGGCACCAAAAAATTGCCATGGGGTTGGTTTGCAGGCTAACCGCTCCCATCTCCAACCAATCAATAATTGTTGTTATGCCATCTTTAGCTAATTCCAAACCAGATAAATCGCTTGAATGGGTGGAGGATGCTTTAAAGCTCTTTTGCAATGTGAAAGGCAGATCTTAAGATCTTTAGGTGATCAGAGCAGGGAGGAATGAAAGCCTGAATTTCTTTGGGATGGCACTGAAAAGCTGAATGGTTGTAGAGAGGCGGTGGCAATGCACTTTTGCTTAAGCAGGGTCCAATAGGTTGGCAACTAATCTGAGTTATTATAATTAGTATTGAACTATGCAAAGAGATGTAAAATAAGTATAATTTTGATAAGGGGAGATAAACAATAAATCCATATAGTTTTAAGTTCTTGATATTTATGGGATGGGTTGGTGCCCTGCGGCAGATAGAGCGTTTTTGTCCTCCTCATTCAGGTTCTTCACGCCTCATCCAATAATAAGGTTAAGCCAAATTCAGCTCTTTTGGGCGGCTTCTGAATTTCACCTTTCCATTGTTCTAGAGCTTTATGATTACAATCCTGGATACCAGGATGGGATGCATCAGGTGATGATTCTTGACCCTCCTTTATTAATCCTTGCCATTTAAGGGCAGGGGCCTATTAACTGTTAATCCATAAGATTCGTGAAAAGCCTTATTCTGGAGGGGGACGTTTAAATGATGAGTCAATCTGATTCTATAATATTGGAACTCTTTCAGTACAAATGCCAACAATGCTGGATGCCCCTACAACCTTCAGCCAGTTTTTATTATCAACTTTTTAAGCTGCCTCCTATGCCACTTCCCAGCACTACTTCTGCCCTTGAAAGGGCTTCCACAAATACAATCCCACCACCAACTGGCCATCTAAGCAAAGGCTGCCCACCAACACCCTTTGATGCCAAGCCCTCCACAAGGCCTTGGAGCCACTCTGCAACGTACTTCCCCTTCCCAATTCCCCAGCTAACTTCTCAGAAGAGGCAAAGATGAAATTAAGGATCCTGGATTTTCTACAGCTTGCTCATAAATCACCTCAGCCAAATTGTTGCTGGTTGACCCTCATTACCTACAGAACCACCTAAAGCTTAAAGGTTATGATTGTGTTCTAGACCTTTTAATATGAAGAGTCAGCCCAGACAGTATGTCAAGGCGAAGCTCACCATATGTATTCTTGATAAGACAAACTCTTTTTTTCTCCTGCCACACTCTGCTGATGCCCCAAATCCCATTTTTTCTGCTTCCATCCAAATTTTTAATAAATCTAAGCTGGATAAAGATCCCTTATCCCCCCTTCCCTTTCTGTATGGCTGCTAAGGCTCACCACTGTGGTGTCATAAATGAAGATTTTTTCTTGGTTTTATTTGCCACCTGCAGATGAAATTCATGGCCACCCATCACTTGAGTTAGGCCCCACTAGCACTTAAAAAAGGGTCCTGAACAATCTCTCAGTTTATCTTGACCAGGTACTCAAGGTTTAATTAATAGAGGGATCAAAAAAATGGTCTGACACCTCAAGGTTGGATGAGTCAGATCATCTGACACCAATGATTTTTAACTTGTTTAATAACTTTAAATAGAAATTAATTTGTAGTGTTTCAATCTAAATAAATTAGTAAAATAAAATAATGGACGGATATGTCCAATGCACTTTTTGGGGTCATATAAATTCTAAATTATAGTGCATCATAAAGTACCCCACATTATAGCTTTTGCTTTAATTCCTCATTCAATTATATTATCTACCCCATATGCAATGTTTTAACTTTCAGTTTAAAAACTGCTAACTACAAGAAATCTCATCCTAGCATTATATGTCTTAGATGTCTTAGCCTATAAGTTTCATTTGAATTATTATAGATGAGCAGAATAATATTAATACATCTCTTCATGTCAAGTATCTGGTAGAAGTTACAATGCCAACTATACAGGATCAGTTGTTGTCTCACAACTAGAAACCCCATATTGACTTTTCTCAACAAATTGCCATCTTGATAAATCCTTGTGGGGCTTCTGTTTTTAAGAGGCTCAATAGTTCTATTACCAAGCCCAACCGTCAATACTTGGTTCAGTTCTAAGGATTTTTAAAAGTTTTTTAATTTATCTTAACAGTTATAAAGTCTCGCTTAGGTTCCCACAAGTAGAGTATCCATCCTATGGTAAGAGGCGAAAGACCTTATTGATCCAAAATCACCAAAATGGAGATTTAGTATAAAAGGATTACTTTATTATAAAATAGCTTTGGGATTTTTAAACATTGCTATTAACAATATAATCCCCCAAGCAGAAGATGAACAATATAGATATTAGGGGGCTATCTGAATTGAGGCTATTCATTGGGTACCACTTCCAGGTTCATGAATGACTTTGTAGCATACTTTTTTATAGGTGAGAAATGTTCTAAGAATAAACAAATTGGATGAAGCTTTGCGTTATATAAGTCAATCTTTGGGATGTTTTTAGGATTGTATCCTATTGTGGGCACTGTTAAATTTGTAGTCTTGTGTGATATACAATGGAGTTGTTGTCTCATGTCCCATAATTCCATTTACTTGATTAAATGACTAATTTCTTGGGGAATTGAGGCCTTGAATCAACCCTAAGAGAATTTTCTAGTCCTGACTAATGTATTACTAAAAGTCAATTATGTCCATAAAGTAAAATGCGTTTTATATAAAACCCTTTAGTAGTTTATTTGTAGATTCTCCCAAAGGGCTCAAATTTTAGATATACTTCTATTATGCTTGATACCCTGGTATCTGACATAACCCCTATAAGAATACTGGAAGGAGAGTACCAATGCAGAAGCAGTTATATACATGGTTGATAGTAGCTCTAGTTTATAAATACTTAATTGGGTATTCATTCCATGCTTGTAGTTATAACCTAAGGTTTTTCCAGATGAAATCCAGTTTCCTCCATGCGGTGGTATGCAGTTGTGGCTTTAAAAACTAAATCAGAAACCTTAAAAGTGAGTAAGGTTTGGTGGGATGCATTTGCTGACTAGCCTTCACTTGCAGCTGTTTTGGTCAAATTTGTCATCATATTGGACTAAAGTTGGATAATCTTTTGTGTTAATCTTCTTAGACTTTTTCAGGAACATCAGCACTGTCACTGGTGACTTTGCATGCTAATAGGCTAGGATACCAGGATACTTCCATAAAAACATAAATGGGAATTTTAATATTACAAAGAAAGAGGAGGGTACCCCAGTGGTAGAGTATGACCCTCTGCCCCTGCCTCTCCAAGTTTGATCTCAGTAGTAAATTTTGGGTAGGGGATAATTATGACTGTGTTGGCGTTGTGCACCAATGCCCCAAACTGAGATAGCAAATAGCAAAGGTGGTCCATGGAGTTCCTGGCCTATCATACCTCGCGCATGGAGGGTTTCTGGGTTTTATCCTCCTTTCCCATTTTCTTCACTTCCCCTCATTGGTGCAGTATTGTCCCCAGGTCAGCCCACCTCAAATAAAATTTAAATATAACTAAGAAACTTTTCTGATAAGCCATTATTGCACTTGAGAAGTAATTGGTCCTAATGGAAAAATCAGATGCAGCTATTTTTTATTGAAACTAACATTCCATTTTTCTGTTCTATATTTCCATCTGTTGATAGGTTGTAGGGTGACTAGAAAAGCTGTTGTGTCCCCATGCTTGTTTCTAAAACATTTGCAACTGTCAATTTTGGGGATTACTCGCTTATTAGTCAAAATCCTGCTTCAATGATTATTAGGAAATTTGGCTGATTAACCTTGATTCTTGCCAAGTGTCTTACGGTATTCATAACCATTCTTAAGCTTACAAAACTTAAAACAGTAACTGAGTCTTATGGTCTGCTCTATGATTAATATCCCTTTTATTTGAAACTTCTCCCAACCCAGGTAAATATACATACTTCCCTAACGCTTGTCAACACACCTAATAAGAACATAATTCTTTGATAGTATCACCAAAAATATTTCATATAGGAAACCAATAAGTAAATGGTAATTAGATGAAGATCAGATATTATATTATTATTAGATATATTACTAGTTGGCCAGGCGCTGGTGTTTTATGCCTCTCAGGAATCTCCTGGACATACTCATCTATTAAATGAGTTCATCCAAACCATGCCAATCCTCTACAGATCACGGCAATAGGTAATAGAAATCCTTCAAGTTAATTTGACCCTTCAATTGACTTATAACAATCATTTCAGCCTGATTGAAGGCATTTCTACTTTCATAATTGGGAGATTTTCAGACATAGTATATGCATCTCAAGAGTGCATATTCGCTTTACAATTGACCCAATTAGAGTTTCATATACATCTGACAAAATATGGATAGCGTGGAAAATATAAGATTGCTTTCAAATGATTTACCCCAAATTGGGATGTCAGCAGACCTCTCAATAGCAATAGGTACTCCTTATTCAGGTTGCCCTTATTTAAGTGCTATTGTATCATTTACAAAGATCAGCATACAAAATATCATTATCCTTAATCATAACTGCACTAATTTAGTAGGTGCAATTATGTTAATGCTTTAAACCCCACTTTGCACCCAAGTGGTTCCCATAAAATGGGCATAGTATAATTATATAATAACTAATAATGGCTTTGTTATCCAAGATGATTGCAAGAACTTAAAGTGTTATGAGGTGAACTAGTATATCAGATTATGCAGATAAATTTGGAAGGATCAAGGGTCCCATCAATGGGAGTAATCTATCAGCATTGATGGTTTTTCAAAAGGGTTTATTGTTTGTGTCAACCATCAAAATCTAACAACCACTATTGAAGTAAAGTTCCTCACATTATCTCATAACAATACCTGTGGGCAAACATGACTTTTAATATATACTAATAAGACTTTGGCATTGTCCTTGGAGGTTAGAGTGTGAATGCAATTTTTTGACCCATTTTGTAAATTGATTGATTCCTAAAGAATTATTTTATATCCTCTTGTTAATTCTAAAAGTGGACCTATAACATCTAAACTGATAGTATGGA
Organism: Massospora cicadina; assembly: GCA_022478985.1. Taxonomy (NCBI): domain Eukaryota; kingdom Fungi; phylum Entomophthoromycota; class Entomophthoromycetes; order Entomophthorales; family Entomophthoraceae; genus Massospora; species Massospora cicadina. The sequence goes on from JAKSZP010009248.1 coordinate 66,266, forward strand.
ACGGCTGCTTAGGGGATATTGACTGACATTTGTACATAGCCTTATGTGGCGTTTGTTTTAAAAAGTTATGCAAGCGTCTAAGAATTATACTACAGAGTCCATTATTCCTTCCAAATAGTATCAATTATCTATTTATTTTTAAGTTTTCTAGGCTCATCCATGTCCTAAGGTATCATGGGATTCCATTATGACTGGTTAACACTCCAAAGGCCATAAGTATGGTACCTAATTGGTTCTAACTTTCTTGTATAAAATCTGTTGAAAACCTTGCTAACTTGCAAGTGTCATATCATCATCTTCTGAACTAGTTCATCTTTATCCTCCTAGGAGTCCAGTTTCATGAGTATTTAATGTAATTGTTCAGCTCCACTTTATCTAAATGGAGAAGGGACAATCTGGGTTTTCCATTAAAATTCATGTTTATTGTCTCAGCTCAGTGGACAATATCCATGTCATAGTGCTGAAGTTTGAGAGTCCATTGGGCTAGACTTCCAGTAGGTCTTTTATATTCTGCAGCCACTTTAAAGAAGCGTGATCTGTAACTACTGTGAAATTTGTACCATATAGGAAGACTAAGAAGTGTTTCATGGCAAGCAGAACTTCTAGGAATTCTTTCTTCTTGATACTATAAATGCGCTAAGTCTTTGAAAGCGTCTTGCTGTAATAAGGCATCAGGTGGTCAATGCCTTCTTCATTTAGTTGTGAGAGGATGGCTCCTACTGCTAGATTAGAAAGCATCTGTATAAAAAGGATGATTGGCATCCCAAAGTCTGGACATTGCAAAATTGGCCTTTTTTTCAATAAGCCCTATATAGTTTGAAAGAAGTTTTTTGTTCTACAACCCATAAAAAAGGTGTATTTTTGGCAAGTAAGCGAACATGAGGTTTGGCAATTTGAGCAATATTAGGGATAAATTGATGGTAATAATACATCATTCCTAAGAATATATGTTTCTCTGAGACTATTTAGTTCAGACATCTGGGAGATTGCTCCAACCTTATTATATGTGGATGAATTCCTTCCTGCAATATGGCGTGTCTAAGAATTTCAATGCTTGTAGGAAGAAGGTATACTTTGCAGGATTGAGTCTGAATTAATTTTCTTGTAATGTTAAAAACTTACTTAAGGTGGTAAAGTTGATCAGAAAGGTTTTAGAGCACCATCTTGTCATCTAGATGTACAAGAACACATCTCAGTTCAAGATCTTGCATGATGTGATCCCTTGTTTGTTGGAACAAGGAAGGTGCACTACATAATACCTGGTGGGACTGAGTAGGTTGAAATAATCCTTCCTTGCATATTAAGGAAAACTTTCCTTGGTCTTCTGGCGATAAATACATCTGCCAATAACTTCTAGCAAGGGTTATTGAGGAAAAGAATTTTGAGCTGGAGAGTCAGTCCAGAGCATCGTCAATTCTTTGAATGAGATAAATGTCCTTCTTTGTAAGGCTTATTAGCTTTCTGTAATCCATCACCATTTTATGACTACCATTTTTTTCTTTATGAGTAACAGTGGGATGACAATGGACTTTGAGAGGGCACAAATAAGCTGGCATCCAAGGATTGTTCTAGCTTAGTATCGTGTTTGCTCTTCTACCTTCAACTTCCTATATAGCATTGATTGTAGTGGTTTTAAAACTTCCTACTTCAATGTTGTGGATCTAGTTCATCATATGACTTTAATTGACATCTGACGTAAAGAAAATATCCTGATATTTTACAATTAGTTGTTGCATCTTCTTTGGCTCTCCTGAAATTACGTATTAGATATTTGGACTTGAGGTATGGCATACATTAAATTACCATTAGGTAGGCTATATCCATTTGCCACCAATAAAATGTACCTTGTCTATTTAATCACTTGGAAATAAGTGCCATTTTTGATCTCCTGGTATTTTTTGACTAAGATTTCTTGATTTGTCAGGTTTACAAGTAGTTCAATAGGCCACTGATAAGCTGAGTCAAGGATACCTGGTATTTTTCTTGGTTTAAATCTTCTGACTTCAAGAACGCTAGTGATGCATAATAGGTAGTTTGGAGATATCTTCAGGGTTATGTTGGTAAAAACCACGTTTTATTCTCCTGGTTTAATTTTACCTCTATGTTACCATGGAAGGATATGCTGTCTGCTGCATCTGCTGAATTAGGGTGTTATTTTTATTTTTTTTGAAGTAAAAAAATGTAAAGGCAAAGCAGAAACATGGTACTCAACCAGACACAAGGGATCTTTCTTGCTGAATTCTTTACTTCCTAGCACAAAGAAACTTGGAAGTTGTGTAGAGATATATAGTCTTCATTTAAAATGATAACTTTTTCATATTCAATCATAAAAATTGTTACAATAAGTATATTTTACTGGCTAATGTCCAGAGCAATTGTAGGAACTGAAAAAACTAGTTTGTAAAATTGGTAAGGAAAATTAGGCAATGTTGTTTTGATGTTGTTTAGATCTACAGTGCTATACTCCTGGGTGTACTTGAGGTTTGGGGCGAGTTTGATCTTCTAGATGAGCTAAGATGAGATAACATTGATTGGCAATCCAGTGTCCAAGATAGCCATTAATATGACCTTCTGACTACCTCTACTTTGGTTATTGTTTCTCCAAATTTCGCGGTAGGACTAAAACCTCCTTAAGATGGAACGTTTTATAAAGTATTATTGTGGTCTCAGGATATTTCTTCTTGATCTACATTAGATTATGTACGCTCAAGATGGGTTGTACCAACAGGGAAAGGTACTGATCAGCATCACTAGCCGTATTAAGTACCCTTGGACACCTAATAACTTTAATGAGGTAGTTGCCCTCTAGGACTTGGGAGGAAAAATATTTTTGGTGTTCAAGCAATCTGGGATGGCAATCTCAGCGATAGTATTAAGTTGTAATAACCTGTATCCTTGTAATCCCCATCAGAGTCGTCAATTTAATTGTTCTCAATGCAAGTGAGATGAACAATTGGCAACGTTGCAGTTTCAGGTACTTTAGGATATTCAACTCTAAGAGTACCTGACCCTAATCTGACCATCATTTCCCTTGATCAGTGAGGGTAGGGTTCCTCTTAAAGGGATCGTCTTTGGTGTAACTATTCTTCTTATACTAGTTGCACTTGAGCTTCTACACCATCTTGGCTTTATTTCCCTCACAGTATACACTCTGAGTTTTGTAGGACCCTTCCAAGTTTTTTCTGGATTGTGTATATCAACATCATATAGCAGATATTCCTTGATGTCTAGGTAAGAGTTAAAGCTTTGTTTGACCAATGTGACGCGCATGGATAAGTTGGATTAATATGTAAATCATCAGCAACGGCAGATACAGTATCATCCAATGTGAGCCTGTTTTAGTCATCAGAGTTAGCCTCAATATAGAAAGTGATCCGCAACTTTGACTAGGGTTTCATTTTGGTGAAGATAGATCATCATGATGGCCTGTTTCCTCATACTTAAGCTTTGTTTTTAACTAAATTACTTGATAAACACTTCTTTGAACTTTTCAGATATTCAGGTTGTCCTTTAAGGTACCATAGCCTTATGTGACATGCAACTTAAACAATATAAGATATGGTTAACCTTTTTAATGGCCAGTTGCCCCCTTCTAATGTGGCCTTGAAGATATAAAATAAGGATGCAATAATTCCTTATCCAGATGTGAACTTATCCTTAAGAGTGGGGTTTAAAATTTGGCTTCCAATCCTTGAAAACATTTACTCTAGGAGACTCTAATTTGGTAATTTTGGTACATGTGTTGCTCTGCCCAAATTATAAAGAGAGTCAAAAAGTTTAATCCTGTAGTGGGTTAAGATGATGCTCTATTTCTTCAATGGTAAGCCTTTGTATGACATCTAGAAAATCAGTGTCTTTTTTAAAATATCTTTTTCACTCTCTAGATTCTTAACAAGGATGTCAAGGGCTTTTATTTGTTAATTAAAGGTGGAGAGAAAAAGGCTTATAAGAGTTTGTTCTTGTCTTATATTATACCAATGCGCTTGGTTTAGTCCTCCTTCATCTTTTAACATTCAGTGCTTTGAGGAGGCTTGTCCATATTGGATTGATTTCTCTGTAAGAGCACTCTAGAGTTGCTCAGCTTCAATGAAGTGATAGTAATCTGGTTAGTTTCTTCTTACTAGGTGATTTGCTCATTATATTATTCTTCAAAATTTGTCAAGCTCTTGTAAACTCAGTGGGTAGCCACCTGTGTTGCACAGAATACCAGATCCTTCTCAACATGGTCTACTTGGGCAATAAGGTTCTAAGGTACTGACTGAGCCTCTAAATTTCAGTGGGCTTTAAGTTCATCAGATCATTTTATGGTAAGCTCTAGTTAGAACTTAAGAAGCTTAATCTATTCTTCCTTAATGTAATGTCTAGTAGAATCATGGGCAAACATAACACCTCAGTCTTCTGCTTCCTGCTTTAAAAGATCATGAGTAAACTCTTCAAGTAGTTCCTGGATCCTTACACTTGACTCTGCAATATCATTTTTGATAATTTTTCATAGCTTTCTCCATATACTAGATAATACAGAAATTAATGGTCTCCATTTATTATGAAGTTGAGCAATATAGGATTCATTTTTGCTTTGATCTGTCAGCATATGTCCCCTATACTTTGTGATACTAAACTATATACCTGTTCATAGGCCACTCTCAACGCCCCTTGGGGATTAATGTGTTGTTGGAATTCAGAGTTATGGACTCCTAGTAGGCAAATGATATGGTATTAAGCAGCGTGTATGAATTTCATAGTGTATCAAAATAGATTTGCACTTAAAACATATATTTCTGGTAGAGAACTATTTCATATAAATTCTTGAGAGTCTTTTACATGGCATTTGCCCTTTTGTGGCAAAAACTTTTTCCTGGGCTTATGATTCCTCAAGTAAGGTATCTGATCACTTCAATGGAAATCCAGGTTAGACGTCAAAATTCTGGGATCTCTATTAGATTTTATTAAGCTCCTTCAAATGTGACTGAGGGTGGACTTTCCATTTAAATATAATCTTCACCAACATTGTTTTTCAATCATCAGGCTACACTATTAATAGTATTATGTTTTTATGGTGTAATCAATTAGATGCAGGTATTGTTAAGTGATGGTTATGCCCCTTGTAGTGAGCACCAGCCTAAAGAAATTCATTTTTTAAAAAATCAATGGTGCTATTCCTAAGAAGCTCAATGGTAAATACTTGGTTTGAGTTTTAAACTTTTACAAGTATCTTTTTTTGGGGTGGCCAATTATCGCTTAAGTTCACAAAAACAGCGTGTATCCTATGGTAAGAGTTGAAAGGACTTCTCGAAGAATATTCAACAATATTGAGATTTAAAAAAAAATGTGTAAATTTATGAGAAATAGTTTTGGGTTTTATACATTATGTATAGCAATATAATCCCTATACTGAAAATAGACGATATAACTATTAGAGGGGACTATCTATATTATGGTATTTCATTGGATACCACTTCCAGGTTTATAAATGCCTTTGTAGCATGAATTGAGGTGATAAAGGTGCACTGAATAGCCCATTCAGATGAGACATTGTGTTATTTTAGTCAACTTTGAGATGATCCCAGATTTGTATCTTTTGATGGCACTGTTTAAACTGTAGTCTTGTGAGATAACTGATGAAGTTGTTGTCTCATGTCCAACAATTCATTACTTTGGTTAAGTAATATTCTTTATTGGGGAATTGAGGCCTAGAAAAACTAAAGATAATTTTCTAGTATCAATTAATGTATTGCTACTAGGCAATAGATCATAAGAGTAACTTAATGTGGTTTCTCTAAACTTTTGAGTAGGCTTATTTAGTTATATTCATAAAAGGCTCATTTGTTAGTTCTTTTTCAATTTATGCCTGATACCCTATCTCAAACAATCCTTCCTCAAAACAGAAGATATCTACTATAATGTACCAATGTGAACATATATTTATGATAGTGTATCATATGGAGTATATATGGGTGGCAACTATATTCTGAAATTATTTAAGGCGTCACATCTCAGGTGCTAATCACTTCTTAAAAAATTACACACAGGCCCTCATGATAGGGGTACCAGTATCAAAACTAACTGGGTTAACACACAGGACTTTTTATTTTGTCTCATAAGGACTGTTAACACCATCCTGGCGCCTTGCAGCTAGGGGAATCTAAGATAATATAAATATCTAAAAATGTTTTGGGGGTTAATTTATTCTTAGATCTCAGTTAAAATATTTTGGAATCTAGTATTGTTATTAAGATGGTTTTTGTACAATGTTTTTTATGGGAGTTTAAATTGATACCAGTTCAGTTTTCGTTACAACCTCATAATCAATACCCTCTATTAACCCTCCCATTGAGTGATCTTGGTATGCGAAAGATAAAGCTACTCATGTTGTTCCTACACCAATGATTTGATCTAATACCCACTCATCATTTTTAAGATAACTAGTCTTATACATCTTTCTGTACGTATATAAAACCATATTGAGCGATACCTTTGCTTATCTATTTTTTAGTATTAATGGTCAAATTTCTAGTGATGATAAGCCTAACTGAATTTAGTCACCAGGCTCTCCTAACTTCCTATTCCCTTCAGGTGATGACTGGTCTGATACCTGAATAGTCGTTAGCTAAATACTGTTCTGATGTCATCAGACAGTCCAAAAGGTTTTATGGTTACTCAAATATATGCAAGTAATATCATGATTAAATTTATTGAGATTCTTTTGACATATTTATCTTGTACTTAGTGTTACAAAATTTTTCAAAGGGAAAATATGTATAGATGAAATAAATATTGTTCACATAGACAAGTGCAAACTTTGGTACTAGATTAATTTAAATGGTGCAACCTTTAAGCAGTGTAACCAGGATATACTGAGAATATATCTTTTGCAGATACTAATTTGAATCACAGAGAGAAATATATCAAAGACTGAAAAGGTATTATTATGTGAAGTAAAGTTAACCTGAACCCTATATAATAGTTTTGCTAAAGCCAAACTAAAGAACCCTTAATTATATCAAGATTACCACTTCTGCCTTAAGCTACTTACTTTAGTTCAACTAACCCCAAAGCATGAATTTTGCCACCAGTTATATGATTTTCAGCAGGAAGAAAAATTAAAATTGACTAACCTTGCAATAAGTTAACACAAAAATAAGACTGAGGAAAAATGAGGTCAAATCATTTTTCCTAATTCAAAAAAACTAGCCTCGCATCTTAAGAAGTTTGTTTGCATTTTATATCAGTCATCTGACTGGATACCTTTATGCATAGATTAAAAATATATACATTAGTTACACTTACTAATTAAATAATTGAGATTACATAATTAAGGAATACAAGGCATAATCAATTGCTTGTAATAGAAATCTGATACTTAATTTATGAGAGATATGTCTTGTGCACTCCTATATCTCCATATATTCAAGAAAAACCCAGCTAGTTTGACTAAAAAAGATTACTTCTAAATATGTTATTGAATCAAATATAATTAATTGTAATCTTTGAAAGTATCATAATTTTTGGGCTTGATCAAATTACTGTGTACACCTATAGCTAAGACCAAGTGCTTTTAGTATAAAAATTAACAATGATGCACTTTAATAAAGTGCTTGATAATTATTTTGATTTATCTTAAGGTGATACCAGATATATCTAAGCATATGAAAAGTAGTGCAAATGTGAGGCACTAAGTCAAATATTGTTGTAATGTGTGATAGAACAGACTATACCTGACCATCACACTGTATTAATTAAGAAATATTGTGACATGTTTAAAGGTAAAGGTGTGACCTATTACTTTAACAAAGATTTACCTTTTTAGATCTAACATTGTGAAATTCATTATGTCCGTCTTCACCAATATGATACAAACAAACTTAGTAGGTCTATCCAGCTTATAGTTAAATTTAGCAATATCTTATTAGATAAGTTTTCTGAACGCAAGATTTTTGTTCAAATTTACAAAAAAATTATAGCCATAATACTGGAGATAAGTATTAACTCTGGCCTAAATTAAAAGTATGATGCAAAGAAGATTGTATATATGGATAAACTTTCTAATTTCATCAATTTGTGCTCTAAATAAATATAAATATTGTAGCTATTTATAATACAGATTTTATCTTAGGGCTGTTTAATCTAGTTAATAGATTTAGGAAATTCCAACTTTATAAGTTTTTAATTATGTCTTGTTACTAAATATTTTTTACTCACCTCCAAGTTCATATCAGTCTATTTGGTTTTTGAGACTTTAGGCGCTGAATTAGACTCATTGTAACTGTAGCTAAGTTTTAGCCAATGGTTCAAGACAAGACACTTAACAAGGTAAATTGAGAATATAAACTTGATTATGAAAAACATTATTGTCATAATTGGGAAATTAGATCCTTCAATGATACTCAAAACGTTCCAAGTAAATCTAGTATGCTTACTATTTATAAGTCTAATGGCAAAAATAATACAAGACCTTATGTCTTTGTAAAAAAAGGAATTTCTCCAACACAATGGGACTACTTTTTAGGCAGATTGTTGCGATCTAGTTTGACCACCATTCCATCTATTATTTTTATTTATTTAAAAAAGGTTTCAATTAGTCAGGCCTTGATGCTAAGATCAATATGTTGAATTAAGATATGGTATATTATCTTGACGTTGGTATCAATTTACTAAATTAAGTTATGACAGATTTTATGCTTACGCGCCTACAATTTTATATGTAGCAGAATAGCTACCAAGGTTTAACTCCTTACCTCCCCGCTGGCAATATCATTTAATTCACATGCCATTAATTTATGAGGATTTATGACGTCATAAAGCAAATTTCTTCTATCTTAACATATTATTTCTCCCTTACCCCACCAGCATAAGAGTTAAAGTTTTACCCCAAAATACGCTGATGATGTCTACCATTTTCCAGAATAACTATGCGCTGCTTGGTAATATAATGTGTGAGTTTATTATAATAGAGATGGAAAATTATGGGGTCCTTTCTTTCATTAAGCTAAATTGTCTGTATTAATAAAGCCCTCTGATGATACTTTTGTTATCTGCTGTCTTTAGGGCCATTGCCTCCATACAGTCCCCTAGTTTAGTATATAAAAAGTTGTGACCTGTGCAGTTGTGCACAAATGCCTATGTGCTGATTTCAAAATGGATAAATAGGCTAAGTATCTTTCTTTGAGAAGTATTGACATGTAAACATTACTTAACAGGTATTGATAATCTTTATTAAACAGATAATCAGCTAGTATATATAGCAGTGAATATAAGATAATTATTTATTAGTTGGCCAGGCGCCAGTATTTCTTATCTCTCAAGCATCTCCAGGCCACAATCATCTATTAGATAACTTCATTCATACCATGCCATTCCTTGGCTGGTCATGGCAATGGTATCAATAATTTCTCCAAGTCGATTTGGCTCTTGTACTGACTTTTTAACTGTCATTTCATAATGAGTAAAGGCAATCTACTCCAATATTCTAGATGATTCAGGGTGTAATAATGGCACCATAAAGGTGCGCATTTGTCAAAAGATCATCCCAATTAGAAATTTGTCATACAGTTGACAAGCAATAAACTGGGGTAAATTTATTTAAAGAAATAGTTGACATACCATTTCTCATCTTTGCACTCTTGGCAACAAACCAAGGGTGAATGATTGGCTACTTGGAGGTGCCAGTCAGGACAACTTTAGTGGAACTTAACCTTTTCTAGAGGTTCAGAGGTTCCTAGCAATTCTTATGTCTGGAGATATTGCAATAAATTAAAGAATTGGACTATATGTTAGAATCAGTGTAATTTTATGCTTGCAGGTTTTTTTCTTCTTTGGATTTTAAAAATTTGTTTGCAGAATAAGGACTATTATCAACTTCAGGGTAACAATTTTTGGGTGAAGCTACCACAAATTAAATATAGATAACTGGGAATAAATACTTAAAATTGGGGTTTTATAAGTTTATTATTAGTTGCAGCAATAGGGACAAAAGCAAATTCTTTAATATGTCACAGCTTAGTATTTAAATGTATTGAGGCTTGAAATGAATGAGGTGCAAAATTTAGATTAGCCTGGGTATAGCCAAATTAGAAACTATGGGCCTTTTACCTATTGGAGCTCTCAATCTTCGCCTTGCTCCAATGTGACAGCCAATGGAGGGTTGATACTGCGTAGGATAAGTCCTTTAGGCAAGGATATAATATATTTAACCCAATCAATTGGTGAGAAACTATTTGCACCTTGTGGGACCCCCTACATCCTATAAAAGGGGTGGTCTCCGCCAAGTTTTTTGAACTGAATTGTTGAGGGGCTGGGAAGGAGCCTCATCATAACTTCCCATAATCAGCCGATTGTTCAGCCCAACCCAATTACTAAGAACTGGATGATTTGGATGTGAAGTGGATGCTGGAATTGCCCCAATTTGAGGGGTTCCACTGAGAATTGGCCATGGTCTTTTGGAAATTTTTCCTTAGTATAAACCAAAGCACTCTTATTACAAAATAGGACTTGTAATTGTCCAACATTACCCTCCAAGAGTGTTATGGGAAGAGTAAGGGCGTAAGAACTGGCCATGGACATAGTTAACAGTAACTCCAGTAACCAGGGATTTGATAGAGTACTCATCCCCTCGCTTATAAGTGACAACAAAAGGGCCTTCCCAGATATACTGAGCTTCATATTTCTAGGTGTGACATTATTATGGTAATAAAGAACCAAGTTGGATAAAAAGAAGGAAGGAAGAGGGGTCCGGATTACATTAGCTGCTTGACTCTCTTTGGTGAAAGTCTTTTACAGATTGCCATCGCCTCTGATTCCAACTGGATGATGTTTTGGGCCAGTTTTTAGTAGCTTGCTCAGGATCAGTTCTATAAAAGAAAATATTTTTGACTAGTAATGCTGGTACCCTGGGTTCTCAACCATAAAATGTGTGGGAAGGCAACCTTTTGAGGATTTGGTGATAGCTGATACAGTAGGCCATGAGGGCACTGGGTAAGTAAAGATCCCAGTGCAGAGAGTCTGACGTGGCCATTTTGGTTTATAGAGACCTGGGTTCCATTGGCTCTTTCCACAGTATCATAGATAGATGGGTTATAGGGGGCTGAGAAAAGCCGTTGCATTCCCATGGAGGTAGGGAGGATCTTCACCACTCTGAAGGTAAACTTTTCTCATTGTCACAAAGCAGGACCTGGGGCAACCATGACGAGCATATAGATACTGATGAAGGAAGGTGGATGTGGCTTTTGAAGTTTAAGCAGGAAGAGCTATAGTCTCAACCCACTTAAAAAAGTGGTCTATGTCTACTAAGATGTACTGGTTTCCCCCAGTAGTCTGGGATAGAGGGTCTACCATGTCTAGACTTATGGTGTGAAAGGGTTGTTGAGGCATAGTGGGTTGGTACTGATACCTTGTCTTGTAGCTGGATTGCTTCTTTCAGGTCAGACATGCATCCAGGACTTCAGTTATTGTGTCCATGACCCCCTCCCAGTAGTAGCGCTCTTTTACCCATTCATAGGTTTTCCATACCCTGCTATGCCCTATGATGGAATGGGACTTCAAGATCACAGGTACACGCTCTGATAGCCGGAGATAGGGCAACCAGTTGGCCCCTACTTTTTTGTATAGCTTCCCGCTCTCCACCTTGGTGTTGTGGGAGTGATGAGTGTCATGAAAACGGCAGAAAAGAGCTTAGAGCGGCTTGCCAGTCAGGATGCGTGAGTACCCAAAAAGTAAGCTAGAATTCCAGGGGCATTGCCGCTCATACAACGTTGTATGCAGCCACGAATTAGGAAATGATGACTTGTTGGTATAGAACAAGAGTAAAAAGAAACCTGAAAACGAACCAAATGGAAACAACCCCAGACACTGGGGGTCTCGCTGCAGGGGATTGTACCACTGGGATGGTTTCTACAGGGTTGCTGGTGGGTAGGTTCAATACAATTGTGGAGACAAGGGGGCGGAGCCTTGCTTGGAAATGGTGGATGTAATGCCACAAGATCCCAGTATATTGATGGCGAATAGTTGCAATTATGGGGTTAATTTGCCAGAAGTTTCTTGCACGTTGAATCCGATTTACCAATGATGGGAGTAATTGTAATAATCAAAACTGGTAATGCCCATCCAGTGTTGGGACCAACAGGCCACTAGGTTACTGCCCTTGGGACTTCAGCAAGAAAGATATAAATAAAGTAAAAATTGATGGTTTATCAGGAATTTATTGGAAGGAAAAATAAGGAGAATCGAACAGCAATTTCCTCAGTGCAATGCAAATAATTAAAAAGTGTTTGATTGAAGTGGTTATAAGCAGGAATTGGGTCCCTCAAATTTGACCTACACAGCAAATTTTTTGGGGAAGGGGGCAGATAATCTCAGTTAGAACTGACATCAAAGGACTCAGCAGCATGCCAAGTCACTGTCAGTTTGACCGCGAATTCCTGAACCAAGGCTCAACTGTGTCTAAATTGGTTGGCATGATGGCATCTGGACCAACGAGCAACAGGAATTCCCCAGGGCCACCCCATGTAGGAGCGGTCCCAATTGGTTGGAAACGGGTTTGGGATGCCCAACCTTCCCATGCCCAGTCACTGGGGCGTTTGTTTAGTCAAATGAGTTATGTCAGCCACAACTCCCAATTTATTGGATAGGGGTTTCAAACTGTCTGCGATAGTTTCCAAAGATACCATCTGCTCATCAGGGATCATCCCCAGCAATTTTGAGAGGAGTTTGGCATCAGAGATCATACTGCTGGCTAAGTCAAAACTGTCAACAATTCCAGCCAATAATTTGATATTTGTCCCTTTTTGACTATATGTTTTCCAATTGTCAGGCTTTATTCCCATCAGTTTTAGACCTTTTGACATCAATTTGGCAATCTTGGTGCAGATTTCCTGAATTCAGTGGACAAGTTCAGCTGAGGTGAGCGAGGGTACTGGGGGAGGAATACTAAGAGGGAGAGCTGTTACCCAGCGCTCATCTACCACATGGGCGAGGTCACCCTGGGTGATGAGGGGTACAGCCGCCCTCTTTAGACCCTTTTATTTGGAATCAGAAGATTGCCCAATCCACGCACAGGGGGACGTTCCCATGGACTTAAAATGAGTTAGCATTTTAGTACAGGTTCATCCTCATCAGCCTACACATCAGGCGTCATTAGGAGGTCATGTAACTCTCCGCTGTAAGTCCTGGGGACCAGCCCCTACAACTGGATATGGAGCAGCATCCCTTTCGAACCAAAAGGGGGCCAAAGGCTCAAGTGGACCCCCTGTTGCAGTTGAGTGACCTGGCGCACGTGGTTGATGAGCGCTGGGTGACTGCCCTTCCTTCTAGGAATATTCAGATCTCTCCCCTCCCCCTCTCCAACCCTGGTAAAATTAATAGAGGGGACCTGCCAGGAGATTATGCAGGCCAGGGGCCATGGGCGGGCCCCTGGGACCCCTCACTCACCAGGGAAACTTACCAAAATTTTAAAGAAACAGCCAGTGCTAGTATCAGAGCCTGATCTGCAAATTTTGGGCTAACAGAGCTGGTCTGGAATGGTCTGGTCTGAAAATCAGATCAGAACTCAATTTGGGTTTTGAACCAGGTTATGAGTGACTCAGACCAGTTGCCCTTACCCCCTGGAACAGATCTAGGAAGTTCAGATCATGTGGACAATCAAATTGAGAGTTTGGACCAGGTTGCGGATAATCAGGCACCAAGGCCACAGCCCCCTGGGATGAATCTGGGAGATCTGAACTGTATGAGCAGCCCAACTCAAATGTTCAAAGCCTGGATCAGTACCATTGACCTGGTCTAGTACTAAAAATTCAGAAAATCTGCAAAAGTTTTTTTCTATTTTTTCCAAGATTTTGGACATCCCTCCACTCCCCCACCTGCCAGCTTACCAAACCCCATTGCTGATCCCCAATAACCCAATCCCTCAGCCTCCCCAATATGCAATTCTCCCAATTTTTAAGGAAACGCCCTGACAATGGGAAGTTGTCAGTTCATTCTCTATTCTCCCTGCGCTTTGTGATAAAATAAACCCTGAATACCCCAAACGCCTTACCGCAGACTCCGCCTGGTTCTTTTCTTGTTCAAGATTCCACCAATCGATCCAGCACAGTGTGCCGCCACCCAAATAATCATCCCAATGATCACCAAATGGGTCATCTGGTTACTTGACCCTGCCAAACGGTGGTGGATTGTATCCATGGTAAACCGCCTCATTCTCAATGATGGAGTTAACTCTCTGTCCATTTTTGCATACCCATCAAACGCGAACCCATCCATCCACTTCACTGTCAGGTTTTCCAAGAGTGCTCCCTTATTGGAGCAGCCTCAGGGCGCCCCCACCCCGATGCTTGCAGACTCACCCCCCACACCAGGCTCGTCCACTGCTAATCCCACCCACCTGAGGGTTCTGGAGTACCCTGACCAAGGGGGACTAGGCCCTAATGCTCATTGCAGGTCCGTTTACCCCCCTGACAGCACCCCTGCCCACGCGGTGAGTCCTGTGCTGCTCCTCTCTGGCGCGCTGACTCACCTACTCATAACTGAAGGCCAGAAACTGTGAACACTGGAGGAGTTGTCATCCTCCCCACCTCTCCCGCCCTTGGGAGTTGCCCCGTAAGACTCGCGGTTGCCCCCATTGCAACCATCTGGTTTGCCTTGGGGGCCTTCGGTACATTTATAAACATTTAATCTCCTCACATCCCCACTAGATCTCCCCTTCTTCTAGTTGCATGGACCGCTGTGCCCTTGGCATTATGGGCTCTATGCTGGGTGCTCACACACCCCAACTGGGAGCTCAGTCTAATTCTTATCAGCCGCTTCCATGACATAATGAACCAACCCATAACCTTGGCCTTCTCCACCCTCCTCGCTGGCACTGGCGAAGCGTTGGCCTACGCCCTAACCCTAAATATACTCTCTCTTTGCAACCTGGCCTTCTCCTGCTGGTCGGCTGCCTCATTCATCTGAGCGTGCCACCAGTTTGTGTTGACCTGGTCCCCACCTCACCAAGCCCTGGCGACAAGTGTCACCCCATTAGTCAACATGATAGGGTTGGGACTCCCCCATCCCTTCTGATGAGGTGGCCGACCAAAGCCAGGTGTCCTGGTGGAACTTCAGGTGCATTTCACCGCTGATGGGGGAAATCTCCCTTCCTTCTGATGCCCAGAAGAGCGTAGCTCTCCTTGACGCCCTAGATGGGGATGCCCACCACTGGGTCAGGGGGTGCTCCACTCTGCTGCTAAGTCTGGGAACCCCACCCCCTACTGGCGCTGGTCACTTCGGTGGTCCAGGCCCCTGAGTCTAGACCAGCGCGCCTCCTCTGTCTCTTCACACTAGGACATACAGCCATGGACCTACCCTCCCTGGTTGAAGCCTTTGCGATCCTGGCCCCCACGGTGCCCATCCCCTCTGAAATTGCCATCTCCGCCTTCTGAGCTGCTTTGGACACCACTGCGGCTGCCCATGCATCTTGGGACCCCTCCCTGGGTCCTTAGAAATTGCATTCTCTGTAGCTCATGCAATTGGGGCTAGGCCTTTCCATACTCCTGCATGCACTTCCGCAGCTCTTGAGGGGCCGCATGCCACCCCCTCTCCCCCTGCCAATGGTCACGGCCAAGGGAAGCACCCACCAGGTCTCACCGCCCTCCGCGCTCCCTCCATACCCACCTTGGGTACTTACCTTTGGAAGAGCCCCTGCTTGCTGTACCCCTTGCTCTCACCCCAGATCAGGTGAGTGGGTCCTCGATCCCCCAGAGCTCAGAGCCTGCCCATCCTGGCGCTATCAAACCCCCATTTAACTCAGAGACCCCCCTCAAAGAGAGTGAAGTGGGCATATGCATTAACCCTCGCTGCCCCATTTGGGACAAGGATGAAGCAGAAACCCCTCCCCAGTTACAGACCTCTTCAGCGCCTCTTGGTCAATCTCTTCTAATGATGGGTCATGCTCCCTCCTCGGCTGCCCTCTCTCTCGCCCACCCCAATAAAGAAGATCAAGCTTACTTCTTGTTCCCTATCTCCTTCCACTCAGAGTTGGGTGAACTTACCGTGCAAGCCCTCCTTGGCACCGGAGCAGCAGGCAACTTTATTGACCTCAGTGTGGCGCATTCCTTGGACCTGGCAATGGAAGAAGCCTCATCGGTCCTGGGCGCTTCATTGGAACCCATGAAGTCCTATTGAGTCTGACGCCCATTGCACTTCTCTGTCCACAACTTTGGGTTCAGTGACCACCTCTCAGCCTTACAGGACTTGCTCTACCCCGTGATCTTGGGGTGGGCTGGTGGCAGTGACAGCAGGTCCACATTAATCTTGCTAATAACTCCTTGTTGTTCTCAAACCTCAAGTTGAGTGGAGAGTTTCCCTTGTTGAAAACCCTCCACCTTGACAAATCCCTCAGCTCTATTCCCCCCGGATCCCACCCCTATTGACCTCCCTTCAGGCTTCCCATCCTTCCTAACCCCTTATAAGTCCATCTTTGACATGTTGCTGGCTTCCAAGCTCCCCTACACTCCGAATATGACCTAACACTTCAGCTGACGGTTGAACTAGTCAAGATCAACTGCCCCCTCTACCCCTACACTGAGGAAGAGGACAAGGCTTTGGGGACTTGGCTAGATGAGATGTTAGAGAAGGGGTGGCTTATCAAGAAGTCTTCACCGGTCGCCTCCCCCATAGTTTTCGCTCAGAAAGCAGATGGCACCCTGCGCCCTTGCGTCAACTATGGCCACCTAAACAACATCACCATCCCTGACCCCTACCCGTTGCCCTTAGAGCAAACCATCGCCCAAGCCATTGCCAAATCCTGGGTCTTCTCAAAGTTGGATCTGGTGAACGCCTTTAACCAGGTGAGGGTGGCGAGAGGACAAGAGTGGCTCACAGCTATCTGCACCTGCCGGGGTCTTTTCCCTATTTAGAGTGATGCCCTTTGGACTGAAGAACGCTCCAGCCACTTTCCAACTTCTCATTGATGATGTGCTTGGAAACTTGCACTTCTCATGCGCTTTATCCTACATTGATGATATTCTGATCCACTCCCCTACCCCAGAGCAACACGCCAAGGATCTAGAAGCAGTGGTGGCAGCCCTACACAAAGCAGGGCTCTTTGTAAAGCCCTCAAAGTGCGAATTTGTTTGGGATGAAGTGACCTTCTTAGGTAATCTCGTCCTGAAGGATGGATATGCTGTTCCCCCTCTAAGCTCAAGGCGATCCAGTCTTAGCCTACCCCTACTACACAGAAACAACTTCGAAGTTTCCTCGGCACCATCACCTTATTGAAAATTTTTCTCAGCCCTCACCCTACTGGCGGCACCCCTTCACCCCCTCACTGGGAAGAACGCCCCCTTCAAGTGGTCCCCAGAATTCCAGCAGGCCTTCGAGTCTATCAAGGAGGTTTTACTTCACCGCCCCAGTCCTGCAGCATGCTGACACCTCCCACCCCTTCATTGTAGCCTGTGATGCCTCATCGGTGGCAGTGGGTGCCATTCTGCTACAGGAGCATGAGGGGGTCAAGCACCCAGTGGCCTACTACTCCCACAAATTCATCTCCACAGAACAAGCGTGGCCAATATATGACAAGGAGCTAGCGGCTGTGGCATGGTCACTCACCCACTGGCGATACCTCCTGCAAGGCGCTCAGCATGAAATCACTGTCTGGACTGACCATAAGGCATTACTATACTACTGCAAACCTCAGAAGTTGGGGCACTGCCAAACTCGCACATACCAGGACCTATGTGGGTTTCGTTTCAAAAATAGATTCATAAAAGCCCCCTGAATGTGTTGCTGGACATGCTCAGCTGGAACCCATCTCTATCACCCAATGGTGGAGAGGAACTGCTAGAACTTACTACTGTAGTGCCCCCTCCCAAATTCTATCCTTGGTCCCTCCAATGGTAGATTTTGCCAACCTTGCCCCTGACGCCCCACTCCTCCTCCGCGTCCTTGCTACCCAGACCTGTTTCCCCGAAGGGTTAGAGCTTTATACTGACCTAGAGTCTTCAAGTTGGAAGAGAGCCCCATACACCCTGCAGGAGGGAACCATCTGGTTCCACAATTGGGTTTGGGTCCCCCCATCCCTATGCAACTGTGTTATCGAGGAACACCATGTCCCCAGACTGTTGAGCACCCAAGGATCAAGAAGTGTGCTGATCTCGTAAAGAGAACTTATAATTGGCCGGGGTCCTCAAAGGACATCCCCTCCTGGATCTCCCGCTGTGTCACCTGTGCCCGGGCAAAATCAGACCATTTTGGGAAGAAGGGTTGCTACACCACCTGCAGCAGGTGGAAGGCCCATGGACCTCAGTCTCAGTAGACTTCATTGTGGAGCTCCCTCCCTCTAATGGATCAGATGCTATCATGGTAGTCGTTGATCAATTTACCAAGTCGCGCTCTTCATCCCCTGCCTCTCCTCTATTACTGTGGTGGAGACCGCAAATTTATTTGTCAACCAAGTCTTTGCCATGTTTGGTCTCCCCAAAGAGATAGTGAGCGACAGAGGACCCCAGTTCACCGCCTGGTTCTGGGAAGAGTTGCTAACCCTCCTCAGCATCAAGCCCTGCAAATCTATGGCTTACCACCCCCAGTCCGATGGGCAGACTGAGCGGGTGAACCAGGTACTGGAGCAGTACCCATGCTGTTATGCGACAGCCTCGCAGTATGCTTGGCCAAGGACCTGCCCCTTTCACAGTTTACATATAACAATTCACTCCACTCCTCAACCAACCTCTCCCCCTTTGAGGCCACCCTGGGTTACAACCCCTCCTTCCAAATTGGCCCCAGCTCTCCTCAGCAGTCCCTTCAGCTGAAGACTGGGTGTGTGCACTCCACGAGACACACAAACTGGTTTATGAACATTTGACAAAGTCCATCGAGGATACAAAAGGTTTTCCAACCTGAAGCGCCTCCCTGGACACGAGATCAAAGTTGGCTCCCTCGTTATGCTGGACACCCACAATCTTCCCTTAAAATCCCCCACCTAATAACTCGCAGCCAAACGCTCTGGCCCCTTCAAGGTGGAGAAGAACTTAGGCAATGGAGACTATCATTTGAAGCTTCCCGCTCACTGGAAGCAGCACAACGTCTTCCACACCTCCCTCCTGACCCCCTTTAAAGGGATAGGCCAACAACACCAGAGCCAAACCTTGTTAAGGAATCCCAGGAAGTGGAGGTGGAGGCTATCCTGGCTTCCCGGAGGTCCCGCAGATCCATTCAATACCTGGTGTCCTGGAAAAGCTACCCCTCATATGAGAACAGCTGGGTGAGTGCATGCGACTGCACAAATTGCAAGGACCTGATAGAGGAATTCCACAACTCCCACCCAGCAGCCCCCCATCCCCCCAGAAGATCGCAGCCATCCTGGTAATAAAGCTTCCAGAGAGGCACAAGAACTATGCCCTGGTCCATGCCCCAGGTGGGAATCTCCTCCCTGTCAGAAAAGGAAAGAGTAGTGTAAGTCTTGGGGACCAGCCCCTACATCTGGATATGGAGCAGCATCCCTTTCAGACCAAAAGGGGACAAAGGCCCAAGTGGACCTCCTATCGCAGTTGAGTGACCTGGCACATGTGGTTGATGAGCGCTGGGTGACTGCCCTTCCTCCTAGGAATATTCAGATCTCTCCCCTCCCCCTCTCCAACCCTGGTAAAATTAATAGAGGGGACTTGCCAGGAGATTATGCAGGCCAGGGGCCATGGGCGGGCCCCTGGGACCCTCACTCACCAGGGGAAACTTACCAAAATTTTAAAGAAACAGCCAGTGATAGTATCAGAGCCTGGTCTGCAAATTCTGGGCTAACGGAGCTGGTCTGGACTGGTCAGGTCTGAAAATCAGATCAGAACTCAATTCAGGTTTCAAACCAGGTTACGAGTGACTTGGACCAGTTGCCCTTACCCCCTGGAATGGATCCAGGAAGTTCTGGATCACGAGGACAATCAAATCAAGAGTTCAGACCAGGTTGCAGATAACCGGGCACCAAGGCCACAGCCCCCCAGGACGAATCTGGGAGATATGAACTGTGTGAGCGGCCTGACTCAAATGGTCAAGGCCTGGATTGGTACCATCAACCTGGTCTGGTCCCAAAAATTTGGGAAAATCTGCAAAAGTTTTTTCTATCTTTGCCAAGCTTTTGGGCATCCCTCCACTCCCCCACCAGCCAGCCAACCAAACCCCAACGCTGATCCCCAATAACCCAATCCCTCAGCATCCCCAATATGCGATTCTCCTAATAATTAAGGCAACTTCCTTCCAATGGACAGTTGTCAGTTCATTCTCTATTCTCCCCATGCTTTGCGCTAAAATAAACCCTGAATACACCAAAAGCCTTGCCGCAGACTCCGCCTGGTTCTTTTCTTGTTCAAGATTCCGCCAATTGATCTGGTACAGCGTGCCGCCACCCAAATAATAATCCCAATGATTGCCAAATGGGTCATCTGGTTGCTTGACCCTGCCATGCAACGGTGGATTGTATTCGCGGTAAACTGCCTCATTCTCAATGATAAAATTGACTCTCCGTCCATTTTTGCATACTTGTCAAATGCAAACCCATCCGTCCGCTTCACCGTCAGGTTTTCCAAGAGTTCTCCCCTATTAGAGCAGTCTCAGGGCGCCCCTGCCCTATGCCCATGGACTCACCCCCCACACCTGGCTCATCCGCCGTTAATCCCACCCACCTGAGGGTACCGGAGTACCCCAACCAAGGGGGATTAGGCCCTAACGCTTGTCACAGGTCTGTTTACCCCCCCCCCCTGACAGCACCCCTGCCCGCGTGGTGAGTCCTGTGCCACTCCTCTCTGGCACGCTGACTCACCTACCCATAACAAAAAGCCAGCAACCACAAACCCTGGAGGAGTCATCATCCTCCCTGCGTCTCCCGCCCTTGGGAGTTGCCCCCGTAAGACTCGCGGTTGCCCCCATTGTAACCATCTGGTTTGCCATGAGGGCCTTTGGTACATTTATAAACATTTACTTTCCTCACATTCCCACTAGATCTCCCCTTCTTCTAGTCGCATGGACCACTGTGCCCTTGGCATTCTGGGCTCTCCGCTGGGTGCTCACACACCCTGACTGGGAGCCCAGTCTAATTCTTATCAGCCGCTTCCATGACATCCGCCTCACTATTGTTTAAGTGAAGGACAGGCAGACGCGTTAGCCCATTGACATTCATATGGTGAATTCCCGCCAAATGCTTAATGGTCATGTAGTAGTGCTGGAGCTTTAAAGCCCAGCGTGCCAGCCCTCTAGTGGGATCTTTCATATTTTTAACCACTTCAAGGAGGCATGGTCAGTGACCACTTTGGAATAAGTCCCATATAGGAAAGGCTCATAGTACTTTACAGACAGTAAGATAGACAAGCACTCCTTTTTAGTGATGCTATAATTACGTCCTGATTTGGAAAGCACCTTGCTGAAGTAGGACACTGGGTGATTGACTCACTGTTCATCCAATTGAGCCAAGATGGCTCCAACGGCATAACTGGAGGCATCTGGTAACAAAATAAAGGGCTTGGCATATTCAAAGTGGTGGAGGATTGGCCTTTGTTTAATAACTTCTTCACGGTCTCAAAAAGCGGCTTTTTGTTCAGCACCCTAATGAAAAGGAGTGTTTTTAACCAAGAAACATATGAGGGCTCACTGAGCTGAGCGATTTGGGGGATGATTTGATGGTAGTACCTCATCATGGTAAAAAATACCTGTATGTCACAAAGAGTTTTTGGGCAGGCATTTTAGAAATCTTACCTTGTCTTGGAGGGGTTGTATCCCATTTTAAGAAATAGTGAGCCCAAGGAAATCCAACTTCTTATGGAAAAAAAGTACATTTGGAGGGCTTTAGCTTAATGTTGGATGCCTGCGACCCGTTGAAACACTTCTTTTAGGTGCTTGAGGTGCTCGTTGAAGGTCTTAGATAATACTGTGATGTCATAAAATTAGACAATCACACAGCTTAGCTTAAGGTCCTGGAGAATATGATCCATCGCCTGCTGAAAGAGTGGTAGGCGCATCTCATAACACCTGGGGTAACTGAATGGGTTGTAATAGGCCCTTGCTACAGATAAGGGCGCACTTCTCCAGGTCCTGTGGAGAAAGGTCCATCTGCTAATACCCGCTAGACAAGTCCATGGCAGAAAAGAAATTGGACCCAGAGAGTTGGTCCAGAGCGTCATCAATACAGGGGATAAGGTAGCATTCCTACTGGTGAGGTTGCTTAATTTGTGATAGTCCATCACTAACCAATGATCTCCATATTTCTTCTTTATCAGTAGAAGGTGTCAATCTCTGAGGATCGCTCACTTGTGTATTATTATCCTGCACGTCTATTTGGGCTAAAGTTCCAATGATTGATCCTCGATAGTGCCTGTAGTTTATGGTATTCAGACCGTTCAAAAACTCACCAGGCCTACTAATTTTGCCTCGACTCGTCCAGCTGATTTCAGGCTTTATTTTCCCTTTGTGTTTGAGAACTTCTTCTGATGCAGGTAGATATACAAGCTGTGGATTAGGTGCATCCAGCTTGTCAACACTTTCTCCAAAGAAAGAATTTAATGAGAAAACCTTGAAAGAGATGAAATAAATAAAACGTTTATTATAAGCTAATTATTAGGTAATGGTCATTAGGCCAGGCGCTGGTATTTATACCTCTAGGGCATCTCCTGGCCTCATTTCAGCGCAAGATTTCAACAGATATCTACCACCTCAGTTCAGCCCTTGAACTGATATGACTGAAACCTTTTCTTAGGTATATTGGTGGCAAAATACTCTCAAAATTGGGAGGATTTCAGGTACAAAAATTGTGATAAAAACATGCAAAATTGACCCAAGATCTTCTAGATTTCAGTTTTGTCATACTGCTGACAAAATACACCTTCTGTGAAATTTTGGCATCAATTGAAGTAAATGATGCCCTCTAATTAGGACGTCGGCAGGCCTCTACCTTGATAGCACTAGGTAACCCCTTTTGGGCAGTCCATACAAGTGCTATTGTGCTGATTACATGGATCAACATATGAATTTCGCCCTAGGGAGAAATTTTGCTTACATTAGTTGCTTGTCTGATAATCCATGTGATTTTTAGACATTAACTTCTGGTCAGTTCTGAATGATTTTGCATTCAGGTGAATTGATAGTGTTCCCAATAATCAGGGCCAATCACCGAGATTTGATGCATAGGAAATCAGCTATAATATGCAAGCATATTTGGGTTGATCGCTTTGATAAAATACTTGATCTAATTGACATTGAGACTTTTGGCCTGAATTGTATGATTGCAATAGGCTTTGAGGCGAGTATATAGGTGTTAGCTCAAGCGTTGAAAGGGTAATCAGCCCAGTCTAATGGTTGTAAAAAGGCTATTTTCAATTCAACTACTAGAATCTGACAGAAGGGATGACCAAGGGCTTTAAGATGGCACTAATGACCCAGCGTCCAGCAACTGTTTGAGCTCCATCCACATTTGCAGCTCCTAAACTTTATTACTTGTGGTAGGTTTATATAAGATGAGACAAGCTTTCCTGACGTCAATACTGTGAGTCTAACCCTTCATGAGCTTATAGTCAGTTTCAGAGGTAGAGAAGATGTCGCTATAGGCCTCAAGTAGGGAGTGAACCTTGTCAAGCTCCGCTCAGTTAATTGCTCAGAAATATGAAAGGTAGGCAAGGTACATAAGGATTAATCGGCAGGTAGGCCATATCAGACATAGACTCAATACATTGAACTTGCTGGATGTCCTCAATGGGCATCAGCAGGACTCTTCCAATCACCTGATGCTTTTTTATAACAAGATCCTTTGGGGTGAGATTCCCCAGCAGGAGAATGATGGGTCGCTGATAGGCTGGGTCCAAAATGCCTGGAAATACTTTAGGCTCTAAGGCATGGTACCCAACCTTTTTTGGGCCACAGACCGGTTTAATGTCAGAAAATATTTTCATGGACCGGCCTTTAAGGTGTGGCGGATAAATACACAAAATAAAATGATATGACCGGCTCAAAAGCTGTGGTATTTTAATACTATAATAAATGTGAATCCACTATGCATTTGTAAGCAACTTTATAAGCAGCG
This sequence comes from Massospora cicadina, assembly GCA_022478985.1. Classification (NCBI taxonomy): domain Eukaryota; kingdom Fungi; phylum Entomophthoromycota; class Entomophthoromycetes; order Entomophthorales; family Entomophthoraceae; genus Massospora; species Massospora cicadina. Next base: position 90,282 of record JAKSZP010009248.1, read on the forward strand.
CCCACATAACATAGCACCAACAAAACAATATGAGTAACATCCTCTCCGCCTCTTAACACTTTATGGTCGCTAAGGTAACGTTTAAACATGCCTTAAAAATAAGGTACAACACAAAATAAATATAAAGTGCATGAAATTACAACTCACCATAATGCTAAATCAGTGGGAGCCCTAAGCTTGTTTCTCTGTAATGAGACAGTTGGTTATAATTTTAGTGGCAACGTATCATGTGACCAAGATAAGTGTCAAGAAAGAGTCATAGATGGATGTAACAGTGTGAATTTGGTCTTTTTAAAAGATAAAACATCGTTAAGACTCAGATAATAAATAAAATAGAACTAATGTAAGTTATTTATTCTTTCTCTGCGGCCCAGTAAAAAATGGCCCACAGACTGGTACCTGTCTGTGGCCCAGGGGTTGGGGATTTCTGCTCTAATATACTAACACTATCAACGCTGGTTAGATGCAATAAGAAGTTGTGAGAGATCTGTAGGGTAATATTTATGTCAATTACTCTTTGTTCACCAGTTTCAATGACTACCACTTCAGAAGCATAGAACGGGATCTCCTCTAGAGCATCCACTGATTTGGGCAACATTTTTGTATTATGACCGCTTTGGTGTAGTGCAGGTATAAGGCTAAGGAGAAGTACTCCACTTTGTAGCTGTAATTCTTTTTATTAAGCTCATTGTTGGTTAAAATCGGAGGGACCTCATAGTTAAGCAGGGAGAGATAGCCCTGCTTCAAGTTAATAATCCCTTCATACTCAGGCATGAACTGGGTACCTATGAGTAGATCATAGGTATTGTTGGCCAAGGCCACAGCAGGGGCTGACAAGATGAGATTCTCATTTATGATGATGAAAGAAGAGTATTTTCCAATACCGCATGTGTCAGAGTGACTAGCATTACCAAACTCCTAGGTGTAGTTGAGGTCAAGGGCCAGCTTAATTTTACGATGAGTTTGGATGACACAAAATTCATAAGTGATCCAGTGTCAAGGATAGACATTACCCATACTCCATTAAAGACAACCTCCACTTTTGTTAAAGTTCCACCCAAGTTGGGGGAAAGAGCTAGACTTCTTTTAGCTGGAGAGTGGAAGCTAGTCTTTTGGCAGTCTCAGGGTATTTCTTCTGGATAGACTGAAGGGTATGCACACTCTGGATGGATCAGATTAGTGAGGCGATGAGCTGGTTGGCGTCACTAACAGCGTCAATAATCTCCAAAACCCTCAGCAATTGATAAAAAAAAGTTTGGAGGGGTATCCTAGCCATATCCACCCTCTCAGGGTTCAACCTATTGGGTATCTCCACTTCACCTGTGGCTCCTAAAACATAATGACCCACATCTTCACAACACCCTTCAAATTTGTCATTGAAGGGGTTATCAATGCATTTCAGGGAGCCCATAGGAGATGAGGTAGGTTCATGGCTACCCTTTAGGACAATATAGGTCCTGGGGTTGCCCCTCCACTTTATTACTTTTGTGGGAGGCGTTGGAACAGTAATGGCTTTAACTTTGGCCTTGGAAGTGACAGGTTTGGGCTGCCCCATAGACATAGGTTTTGGGTAAGGGACAGCTGGAGGAGATGTTAAGGGGGATAGAGCTAGTGCCTTAGTGGGATGCGACACTTTAGACACTTTGGAAGGCTGCTCTGAAGAAGGAGAGGAGCAAGGCAAAGTGATAGATAATTTCGCCGGCTGAGCTTTGTGAGTGGAAGATGAAGAGGAGTGCTTCCCTGTCACTGTTAGTATCCTCTGCATATCCTCACATGTGGGAGGCGCATCTTGTGGTGGCAGCATTGTGGGAGAAGATATCTGAGGGGAAATAGCCATAGAAGAGGCTTTAGGGGTATAGGAGATTCTTGCCTCAGAGCTCCTTGCATATTATTGTGTCCATAGAAGTCAACCACCGCTAGTAGAGCTTCCTTGATATCCAGTATATTTTTGAATGAACGCTTGATGGAAGTAATATGCATCGCCAAAGAGGGATGAGGTGCCAATCCAGCCAAAAACAGAAGCAATAGCGTCATCAAGTGGGATCATTTTCTAAAGCAGCAGAGATTGGGCTTCATTATAGAACTGATCAACAAAACTAACAAATAATTCTCCCTTTTGTAGGGAAAAGCACATAAATTCTGTTTTTGCCTTTTTAGACTCTGCAAGGACCCAGATCCTTCAATGAGGGCTTCCTTTATCTCCGCCAAGTTGCTGATGGTGACCATGTATGGAATCATTATTTTCTGCACCACACGACTCAAGCAGGGGAGGATGTATTGGATTTTTTGCTGGTCAGATACCCTTCCATAGCTGATTCATGACGAAGAGGAAGGAGGAAATACTGCCCTCACCTGGGGTGAACTTATCTCTGAGAGTGGGTTTTTTATATTAGGGAATGCTTCATAAGGACGTTGAGATTAGTGCTGCTTGAGCCTTTTAAGGTGAGACAAAGCACTGGCTAGCTGGAGTCCAGAGTAGCTAGCCAGGATTCAGATATAGTTGTCATTTTTAGGAGGTTTGTGGTGTACAGGGCCCCTGTAGTAAGCACCACTTGTTGGAATACAGGTGGATTTATGCTCGAAGATGCTTTTCAGCCCTAGATTTAACAATTTATTTTCAGGAGAAGGACTATTCTCAACTTCAAGGTAACAATTTTTAAGGATTTTTACCACAAATTAAATATCTGAAAACCGTGAATAATTAATTAAAAATGACTTTTATATGTTTATATTAGTTGCAGCGATAGGGACAAAAGAGAACCCTATTTATAGGTCACTGCTTAGTATTTATAATTGAGGCTCAAAGTGAATGAGGCGTGAAATTTGGATTAGGCTAGGAATAGCCAAATTAGGAAATATGGGGTTTGGACCTATTGGAGCTCTCAAACTTCGCCTTGCTTCAACAGAACGGCTGATGGTGGGTCAATACTGCGTAGGATAAGTCCGTTAAGTAAGGATTTAATATATTTAACTCAATCCATGGGTGAGAAAATATTTGCACCTTGTGGACCCCCTCCACCTCTAAATAAGGAATGATATCCGCCAAGTTGTTTGAACTGAATTGTTGAGGGGCTGGGAGGAGCATCACCATAACTTCTTATAATTGGATGCAGTTTCAGCACAACCCAATTACTAAAAACTGAAAGATTTGGCTGAGAAGTGGATGGAATAGAATTACCTTGATTGAGGGGTTTACCAAGTATTACCCAGGGCCTTTTGGTCAATTTCATCCTTATTAAATACTGAAACACTCTTATTACAAAATCGGACTTGTAGTAGTCTAGCACTATAAACCAAATTTAAAATATATGTTGTAAAAGCACTTTACTATGAAAAAGGTATATACTTAATTACTAAAGGGAAATCAGGAATGTGATGAGTGATAGGTGAATTTTACATGTGAGGGTGGAAGGAGATTCAGGAGTGCAGGAGGCGATGGAAAAGTCCAGGATTAAAGTTATAGTAGATCAAGATTCTTTTTTGAAGGCTGAACTGAGATAAGATAATGTCAACACATTTAATTAATTTCCATTATCTTTATTAGGAAGTCAATAAGCGAGAAGGCATAATAGTGACGTTAGGTTTAAATGGGGTAAGTAGAGGAGTTAAACACTACATTATACTTAGACCTAATATTAGGATGAGAAATAACTTATCTTGGGCATTCTTCACTATATCATCAGCTATTGGAGCACTAACATGGAAGTTTATCCAGAGTTTGGTAGGTCATAAACTGGACATTAGAGAAATTTCTTAGTACTTGGAAATATAAGAGTATTAGTGATTTCAGGAGTTAGGACTAATAGGAATTTGTAGATAAATTATAATAATCTTGGGCAATAACCCCATTTAATTATTAACAGTAATTATAATTGATGTCAATAGTAATAATAGCAACATTGACAATGATTAAGTAATTGAAATATCGTAATCCTAAAGTCAAGGCTTCAATTAAATTAACACAACGTTGACCATAAATTTTCACAGAAACTATTTCATGTCACTGGCCATTATTTTATAATAGAATATGGAAGTAAAGTAAAACATTCTAGATAAACTCTATTAATTTTATTTATATTAAATGAAAATAAATTAAACTTTGGATATATTTTTATATAACTAGTATTTATGTTTAGTATCACAATGTTGACAGGTGATGAGTTAACTCATCACCTGTCAACATTGTGTTAAGGCAAAGTCTGACATAGCACTTTTCTTTTCTGTAACAATAACATTAGTTACTACGATTTGATTTGAACAGATTTTTTTTATAATTACACAGGAGAGATGGGCGATTTCAACAAATCCCAATTAAACTGGGCAAAAGCCATATCAGTCAATGGACAAAATGGTGCATCAAAGGTAAGAAACGCCCTGGAGGGGGACCAGGAAACAATGCTGCCGAGAAACCACAAACTCAGACACCATCCAGGTTTGTGGAGTTCACCATGGAGCAAAATCAATATCTGAGAATTCAATATGCCCAACCCCTATTGAAGGTAGAGCATGGGCTCCAACTTTTCCTAGGGGTCAAGTCTCCAACTCTATGGGAGAAAGTGGGCGAGGCACAGCCCTCCTCTTCCCCTACACAGTGCACGTTACCACCCATACCATCCAACGTGGCTGGATTGATATAGGCTTTGAGACCGAAAAAGATGCAGATGCCACTGCAAAAGTCTGCATCAAAATTGCCCTCCCCAAGGGCAAACGAATTGTGCGCACCACACGCACTAGATGGAACAAAGTGAACACTTTGTTAATCTCATTCAACTCGCTCTCTACAACCCTTCCCCACAATCAAATTGAGGAGGAGCTCCAAGCTGGACTTTCCAGCTACAGAGAAATTAAACAACTCAAATTACAGCAGTTTTACCTAATGCCAAACCTGAGCACAGGAAAGGCAATTGCCATGATACACCCAATCTACAAGGTGGCTGTATACCTCACAAGAATCCCACTCAAAGCGGCGTTTAACCTCCCAGATGGGAGTGGGTCAAAGCCATTCTGCATCACGCGGGAACGTGCACCACCTATATGCAACATTGCTCTGCATTGGGGCACAAGGAACATTCATACCCCATGAAGGAGGGCATCTTTGCCCAAGACTTCTGCGATGACACCATAGACGAAGATGATGTAGAATTTGGCAAAATACTGATGTCAATCACCAATTTCAATGAGGAGAGGATGGGAACTACATCCTCATAGACCCAGTAACACCCAAAGCATGAAAACGGTTACATAAGGCCCGCAAGCAGGCAGCGGCCAAGGCTGCATCACTCATGGCCTCCTCCATTGACCCCAGTCAAATTCAGGAGGACCTAGAGGAAACCAACCGAGCTAACAAATCAGAACAGACTGTCCAAGCTGAGGAAGACATTGAGGAAATTAACCAAGCTACCCAATCGGAGCAGTATTCCAAAACTGAGAATTTTCTTAACAATTCAACTGAATCACCAATCTTATCAATCAAGCGAACTTAGCAGGACAATTCAGCTCCACAATGGGCGAAATGTGGGACCCAAACTCCAAATTCGCACCCCACAACCACAGAAACAAATCAGTGCACCGCACTGGACCACCATGAGTTATGAGAAGAAAAATCTGATGTAAACATTAAAGTCCAAAATACCTGCGAAAAAGCAGCACAGGTTTTGGGTTCAAACGATGTCACAGAATGGACTGGTCCAGTAACACGGAGCAGGTCCAGCAAAAAGGCGTTGGGAGTGGGCCAGGCGGCCCTCCCAACTGCTCCTAAGGTTTCACAGGCACCTCAGTGACAATAGGGATGTTAAACATCGTGGGAGCCAGGGCTCATATGCTCCAAACCAAAAAGCTGGACTTCCTAGCGAAAACCCCCTGTAGATATCTTTGCCATCCAAGAAACCCACTGACTATGGGGGGGAGAGGGATCCTGATCAGCCAGGGTCTCACCATCCCTATCAGTATGGACGTCCCACTGTGGAGTGGTCATCTAAAATAAAAAAAGAACTAAAAATTATGAACTACTCATCATATCTGTTTGGTTTTATCCTGATAGCAATGATCACAAGCCACGAGAACACAATCTTGATAGCATGCATCTATGCACCATACACTACAGCTGAGAGGAAAAAATTTCTCAAAACCATCCCAACACTCACCCTCTACAATGTACCATCTTTTGAGCGACTTCAACTTCTGGGATAACCCCAACTTGGATTAATGGCCTAACCCCATCCAATACCCACTGGGGCACATCAAATTCCATGCAATGAAGGCATCCCTTGGCCTACACAATATCCTCCCCCTCAGGGCACCACTTCTTCCCCACATGACACACCACAACATACACGAGGGAACACTCCTCTCAATGAGCTGCATCAACTACATCCTCGCCCCAAAAACCACCGCTCAAATATCTCTAACTTCTTAACAAAAAGATCTTTTTTAGCACTAGGTGGTCCCAACCTACAGGGGAGCTCAACAAAAAAGATCAATTTCTCCGACCAACAACTCATTTTGGTGAAGCTTTCGCCAACCCAAACTCCCACACAGGCGTCAACCTGGAGGAAGCTACACCTGGAAAACATAAAATTGGACAAAATATCTGACTGGGTCAAACACGAGGCCATGAACCCACAATTTGCAACCCCATATGTATCAGACCCCATCAAAACCTGGGAAAATTTTAAAGCTAAACTAATAAATAAAACTCGCCATCTCACCTCATGTAAGTACATCACTGACACAGCCACAATTAGCCACTTTGGTGGATTTGGACCACCTTGAGCTCAACACCATGAAGTCTGGTTATAGCCCCACCTGGGGCGCAAATGGGCGAAAATATCCGCCCACCTAAACACCCTCATCTTTGAACACCAGCACATAATCAAAGTATCAAGAAAAGGTAAGTTCATAAAATAAGGCGAAACCTGCTTGATGTACTTTTTCTGCCAATTTCACTCCTGCAGCAACCATCCCACGTGCACACAGGTCTGCAAAGATGATGGCACCGTGGCAACTGACCCAGCGGAGGTCAAAGCGGAAGTATACCGCTACTACACGGAACTATACCACAACACCCCAACTGACCCCCAAAAATTGAAGATTTTATACACACCGCCGGAATACAAAGTGCACCGCCAGACTATAGCCTCCTAAACCTAATCACACAGGAGGAGCTCTGGGACACAGTCCGCGGTGCACCATGTAGGAAATGCCCAGGGCCTGATGGGATACCCTACAAATTCTACAAAAAATATTTTAAGCAAATCGCCCCCTCCTCTTGGCATCAATGAACCAGTGCCTGCTGGAAACACGCCTCCTACCTGGTGGCCAGGACTCCTATGTCATAACCCTGTTTAAAAGATGGTGACAAACTGGACCTGGCCAACTGGCGCCCAATTGCACTCTCTAACACTGATACAAAACTACTCACAAAAATTTAGCAACCAGATTAAGCACAATAGCCTCCAAAGTCCTGTCACCCAATCAGTTTGGGTTCATACCAGGGCATTCAATCTGGACAAATATACACTCCGTCGCCAACATATGTCAGTCCAAAGCAACTGAAGCCCTGGTATTACTAGACCAGGAGAAGGCATATGACCGCGTTAGTTGGCCATACCTGAAGGAATGCCTAAGCGCCTTCAAACTCCCACCCAGATTCATAAACTGGGCGATGCTCCTTACAGAATCTGCATCCATGGCTGTATGCGGCCCTGGATTCCTAAACTAACAAGATCACACCACACAGAGGGCTCAAACAAGGGGACCCCCTCAGCCCACTGCTGTATAATTTCAGTTTTGATCCACTCCTTTGCATCGCTGACTCGCGCCTCATGGGCATAACCTCACAAAGTCAGCGAACAATCAAGATACTAGCCTTTGTGGATGACAGCATAACAAGTATAGCTAATAACAATGATGCCCGACAGCTGGAACGCACATTAGAGGAATATTCCATTGTGAGTAACGCGTCACTCAACAAAAGAAAACGGAAAAATACTCCTAGGCAAGTATGAAAACAACTGTGCCACAACACCCAAACCTCACAGCCCCCCACAAAGGAACAACCCACTCATCCTTCCCTTCGCATCACCTCCTACAACCAACCCTGTCTGCCACCTTGGGGTATGGCTGGAGACAGGGGGTATGCCAATGAGACAATTGAGAACAATCTACTACAGCAGGTGTCCAACCACGTCGCCTCCCTCAAGGGAAGATCCCTAGGACTAATGGGGCGAGTAACAGTTGCCAACTCATTCATCCTTCCGATGCTGTGGTTCCCCACCCATGCAATCTCCTTCTCACCTACATTCATATCCTCAATCCGCGCACTTATCCAGGGATGGCTGTGGCCTGGGTCACAGCCACCTGTACGGGTGGAAACACTCTTTGGCCCACGCTCCAGTGGAGGCATGGGCCTAATAGACTTTGAGATCCACACTAACCATATATTGGGCACCTGGATAAAGGAGGTCCTAGCACCAGACCTCCCACAATAACACTGGTCAAGAGCGGCGAGGGCCAACTTTGCACAGGCGCTCAAACTATCCACCCCACAAAACTCATCCAGCCTGCTCACATACCTTGCAAACTGTCCCAATGCAGTGAGCCCTCATGGAACCCCCTCACTTCAAACGCCTCCTCCACACCATTTGGCACATGGGGTGGTCCGTCACACTCACAGGCACTGGTCAGGGAAGGGGAAGGCCCAGAGCCACTTCACGCTAAGGAATCCAGAGGACCAACCCCATAGGGACGCACATGACGTGATCCCATTCATCAAGAGAATTGACTACCTGGATGCTTTAGACATCCCATATGATTTACAACACAGAAGGCAATATGGAGGCTAACACATCATCCGCTCCTCCAGACATTGATAAGAGCTAACACCTGGAGTTGCCTCAGAAGAACCTACAGAACAGCAGATCGATCCAACTCTCTTTATGCAGAGTGCATAGTGTGTGGAGGGGCTGGCACCCTGCACCACCGCCTCAAAGCATGCCCCCCATATAGAGCCACATGGCGGGAAGTTTCGCGTCTGTTAAGAACCCAAAATAACCAGGAGAATAAATTTCCAGAAGCCTCATCACACTCCAACTTAAATCCTCTGATACCACCCACAATCCGCTCTCTGATAGTCCCCATTGTAATGTGGACAATCCACAACATAGCACTGGATGTTTTCAAGGGAACCATACCCACCATCCGTGGGACAATCAGCAGATTTCACCTACACATACTGGAACACTTTCAGACCCGACTATAAGGATATATGAGGCCAAAGCAACAACAACTTGTTGAATCATGGTTCCCAGTCTGGTTTCTGCATATGGACCCTTTCCTCCACACCTGCTCTATAATAGAGGAAACCCCTTTGGAGTAAGGCACTCAACCCAACTATACCTGGTGGTACCAGTTGGAAACAGGGGTAGCTCGTCTACTCTTGGGTGCTTAATTTTTTATACTCCACCTCCCTCTATCCCATTATGTATATTGGCATTATCCGTCCCCTGATAAGCTTCCTCAGTTAATTAAAGATCTGACATAGCCCCTTTAAGCCTCATCTGAGGATGACAATAATTTTGCCAAGGTTGGCTAGTTTCATTAGGGTACCAAACTACCAGAGTTAGGCTTAATGTGATAACCCTAGGCATTTGGGTTAAGGTGTCAGACTGGCAGAAAAGAGTTAGTGTTCAGTATCATATTCTGTAGGCAGATGGTATTGGGAAAGAGTATCACATAAATTTCATTTACTTGAGTAAGATTGATCCTAAGGAGGAGGGATCTTAAGGTTTGAATAGTTCATTCAACTTAAAATTGGCAACCTTAGTTTTGGCGTCATGATGGGAGAGATGAGTGTGAGGCTAAAAGGTAGCTGATGTAAGTTTAGTTCCAAATAGAGTTTAGCGCTGAAAATTATAAAACTGTGCACATTCTTGTCAAAAGAGTCAGTGCCACCAGCTTGGGAGTTGACATAGATAAAGGACAGAGTAGCAGAGGTTTATTTGGATATTTTTGCTAATAAAAGCAACTACAAAGTAGAGAGGGGAAAATGCATAACTAGAAATAAAGATTTACAAAGCAGCTGTATGGATATCTTCAACTGAACTTGCAGTTAGAACCAAAAACAGCTTCAGGGAGGGAGGAAGCTATCTGATACAGGGAGAAACTTCAGCATCCTCCTTAATAACCTCAAGGGTGAGTTTTCAGGCAGCTGGTAAAGGAAAACTTCAGTCAGACGATTCATCTTAACAGCAGAGATCATTCAACAAATGGAGATTAGTGACGGCAATGGGTAGATATAAATTTATATTGGGATACATTGGGTTAGCCATTTGACAGAATGTTAGGACAGGATATTTGTGCACGGTTTAAAATAAAAATAAAAACAAGTAGAAACTCGTCAACCTGCACTGATCTGATTGAGCCAAGTTTAATCTTTTCTGGTGGCAATAAAACCTAAAATATTAATTATGATAAATTAAATTAAAGCTGTTAATAATAACTAAATGGGAAAAAGGGAGAAAATAGGTTTGTGAGGCTCCAATTTTAGCCACTAGGGCAGTGAGGAGCATCAGTGTTAAGAAATGATGAGGGCGCTGATGCATTTAGATTAAATTTTTCATCAACAAAACAAAGTGAAGCGTTGATACTAGGAAATGGAGAGAGCGCTGGGGCATTCAGTCGAGCTGTTCCAATTTCATCAATGAAACAGTAAGCATCAGTGCCAGGAAATGGAGTAAGAATTGAAAAATCCAGTTTGGCCATTATGATTTCATCATTGGATTAGAAAGGAGCTTCAGCATAAGTAAGCAAGGTAAGTTAAAAGACATCTTGTTCAGTGAGCCAACTTTTTATCAGGAGCAAACTTTGGCTTAAGTGCAGAATAAAGCTTGACTTCTCCAATAGCAGCTTTCAAGTTTCTTGTACAGCTTAATTTTGGGGTTTGCTTCAATTACAGAGATACTTGGCTCGGCTGTCCTGAGTGAATTTGAAGGGGTTTTGATAAACTCAGAAGAGGAGGATCAAATTGGTGCCAAAACATTTGGTTCTGTTAAGCTGTTTGAGAAGCTGTGAGCCTCAGTGTCAGGAAACAAAGTGGCAAGGCAATTATTTTGTTCAAATATTCCATTTAGCTCAGCGAGAGGATCCAGATCAGTCACAAAATTATCTTTGGAGTTTATTGAACTTTGGCATTGGTAACTTCTGATTTATCAGCTGTAGCAAGTCCAGGTTCTTCTTGTGGATCTTCATTGAAGGAAACTGGAGAGAGCGGTTAAATTTTTTTTGGTTCATACAAGATAAGCTCAAGTTTTATTAACTTATTAAAGGTTTTTTCTGGGATCAGTGGATAGATTTGGTAGCGCTCTCTCAGTTGCTCCAGCATTGGAATAAAAATAACACATTTAATAACATATATACCATATTTAATCCTTTCTCTGATGCTTCATCATTTATGAGTTCATATTCAATATCTGGAAATTATTCAGCGGCATCCTTACCATAATACTTGATTTTATAAAGCTGTTTTTCACAATAGTGCACATCATGTATCCATTTAACTTCACAGCTCAATTTTTTTATTGCTGTCATAATCTTTTTAATTTGTGCGTGGCTTAATCTGTCTATAGAACTTGTGACATCCAGTAGGCTTGAACTCAGTTAAATTCCCAGGAGTAGAAACAACTTATTTTCAAAAGATAGAGAAGCTTTTTCTTATCATGTTTTGACCTGATCTGATTTCTTATGTTGTACTAAGGGTGATCGACATTTTTCAGTGGCAACTCAGAGTGCCCCTGATGTGCACCAGATCTGGCTTTTCACTCTCTTGGCAACAAGCCAAGGGTAAATGATTGTCTACTTGGAGGTGCCAGACATGACAAAAAGGGTGAAACCTAATTTTCTAGAGCTAGAGGTTCCCACCACTCCTTGTGACTGGAGATATTTTTAATAGATGAGAATTGGACTTTAAACACAAAACTAAAGGAAATTTTAAAATTACTTTATTATGAGAATTGTTAGTACTATATATGGGCTAAGGAAAATCAGAAATGAGATGAGTGAGAGCGATTGACAAGTATGAGTGTAGAGTAATTCAGTAATGCAGTAGGAAATTGCACAGTCCAGGTTAGAGTTGAGTTGTTGTAACTTTATGAAGGCTGGAGTGAGATCAGATAATGGCAAAACAGTTAAGTAGTTTCCATCATCTGTATTTAGAAAGCTAATAGTATAGAAGACATAATAGTTAGCTTAAGGTGTTATTAGGGTGAGTAGAAAGGTTAAACAAAGAATACATCCTTGGACCTAATATTAGGACAAACAGTAACTCATCTTGGAAATTTTTCACTATCTCATAAGCTAGTGGAGCATTAACATGGCATTTTATCCAGAATTTGGTAGGTCTTAAACTTAGAATTATTAAAGGAAATTGCTTAGTGCTTGGAAATATAAAAGCTTGGCATTTCAGTCAGTAGGCCCTAATAAACATTAGTAGATAAATTATAATAATATTGGGCTTAAACCCCGATTAGATATTGAATAGTAATTATAAACTGATGTCAATAATAATAGCAAAGTTGACATCAATTAAAGTTTTTGATTTAAGACAAACCTAAAGTTGAGGTTTCACTTAAATTAAGACAAATTCTGACACCCTTAATTAAACGTTGGCAGGCCTTTTGATAGCGCTTGTTAATCTTTATTAAGCTGTCTATGTTTAAGTGCATATTGATATAATTATAATAATTGACATATAACTACGCCTCAGTGCATGACACTGATTTAGGACAATTAGGTGCAATATAATTAATGCTGAAAGATCCATTTGGTGAACCCAGGAGGGCGTATAATTGGGCATTGTTTGCTATATCATAGCTAATTATAGCATTTTCAATAAGAATTGTGTAAGATTATTAAGGCAGTTCAAGGTGATCTAATATTGGATTATGCTGATAAATTGGGAAAGATCAAGGGATTGTTAATGCAAGTAATCTATCATCATTGATAATTTTCTCAAAGAGTTTACTATTTGAATCAACTATTAAATTATAACATTTCCCCTTACTCAACAGAAATAATAAATCCATAGATTCCTAATTAATAATCATGTCTTTTAATATCTTTATCTATGTCTATAGCCGTTATGCAGAAAACCTTAGTCCATAAGAGCGGTGTCAATGTTTGCGTTTTGTCTTGGCAATGAGGCTTTTATTTGTTCTTAGCTCCGTTCATGCATTGGAGATTAACCAACTCATCCTTGCGGCGACTGTAGTTACTTCAACTCAGTCAAATTCTATTAAATAGGAAGAGATTGTCAAACATAGAAATGCTGCCATTCTGCCAATTTAATTTGGGTTTGGGATAAGTTTTTGGTCCACTTTTTTTCAGAGATTGAACTGTTTAGTTGCGTTTAACCCTGAGGATCCAAACATCTCGATGAGCGCCTTTTTTTAGGTGGAGATTTTTTTCTGAGTGCGTCTTTGTCCCAAATACTATATGCTGCCTCAGGCTATTTTGCGACCTTAGAGTCAGCAAATAACATTCGCTGTGTCCAGTCTCTGGAGAAAGTTGAGACTGAATTCAGATAACCTTTTGGCTCTGTTCAACAAGCTCTAGCCAATGGCACTTCATATGGCCATAAGATCTCTCTCAATTAGAATCATTTTATGAGGAGGGCTATATTCCTAGTCAGTATCACTCAGAATTTAATTTATTCTTCTTTTCTGGGTTTAAACAACTATTATGTGCACAATGAGCGTTTCCATTAGGCTGTAAGGTCCACTACTAAGACCTTCATAACAACTGCACGGGTAATTATTTGCCCAAGACGGCCTAGATCAGCCATTTTTAGGTTGATTCTTCCAAGCGGATGCCTTTTGGTAGGTCACACAATGTTCTTCATCTCATCAAGTGGTGGCGGTTAAGGCCTGTTGTGTCCATCTATTAGTTCTTGAGATTTATCAGTAATAAACTTTTTCCTCATGGATCAGCTCCTCCTTGCCGTATGTTTCTCACCCAATTGTGGCTTAGATTGGAATAAAATTAACAGTTTTGTTCCTCCTCTTCTCCTTGTTTGGTGGTAATTCACTGCTACCAGCACACGGCACGTCTGATTTTTATAACATGGTTTTGTTTATTATCTACTGGCGTTTAGAATGTGAGAAATTGTCCCAAACTATTAAAACATGGAGCCCAATGATACTTTCCTCCTTGAGAGAAAAAGCAGATTCTTTTTATTAATTATATCTTCTTTTTTATTCCAAATTTTTATATAAATATTTTTTCTTATTTTCTCTATCTCTTTTATATTTTGGACAGTTTTTAAACTTTCTTAGAAACTTAGCATGGACTCAATTGTCTAACTGTAAAAAAATTTGTTCTTTAATTTTTGTAGGTGAAGTTTGAGATTTTCTTGATTACATCTAATGGACCAACCCATATTTGGTTTAACTTTTTCGTTTGGCTTAATCCATGAGTATTGCAAATTACTACTTAATCTCCCACAACTAATATATAAAGACCATATCAACTAATCTGATCCTATTTATTATGGCATTTTTGGAGTTCAAATTTAATATCAAAGGCCTTAAATCCTAGTTTGAATCAAGTTTCTTCAAGCTGCTTAACATATCGTGGATGCATCAAATTGTGAGGATCCTGAAGCATGGAATATAACAACACTGGAAAGGTTAGATGCTTCCCATTAATTATTTATAATGGATACAATTTTAAAGCTGAGTGGTATGAGATATTATATGTGAATATGGCTAAACTAAGATATGTATTTGACTTTAAAGGCTTATGGGAAGTTAACTTCTGTGAACAATCATGAGTTCCATTGACCCGTTCAACTTCTCTGTTGGGTTTATGATGATAGGGAGTCAAAAGAACACCTTTTGTTTCACCAATTTACTGATATTTTTAAAGGGCATTTTTTGTAAAGTTTGTACTATATCTGTCAAGAAAAATTATGGACATCCATGCTAATTAATAGTTTGTTCCAATAAAAATTAGCGGTATTTGTAGTACTTACATCCCATAAAGCTCTGGCTTTAATACATATAGTTAGGTGGTCAATTTCCACAATGATAAATTTGTCAGTTGCGTTGCTAATTGGGAGGTGTCCTATTATGTCTATTAAATGGTATGCCATGCAAATCTTGGCGGAACTAGCTGGAAGTAGGTGCTTTTTAGAAGAGTTTCTCTCCTTAGCGCTCCTTGCAACAGTTCAGGGTTTCATGATATTGAAGTGCATAGATTACCAATAATAGTTTTTGCTTGAGCTGTTCTTAGTCTCTTATATCTTCCGCGCATAAAACCCCTTATGAGGGGTCAAAATTATTTCCATTTGATAAAGGTCAAGGAATATATATTATCCCCTCAATGAATCGATTTTAATTCCATTTTCTGTATGGGTATACTGTCACAACTTGAAGAGAATATTATTTATGGGTTTGGGCTCATCTTCAAACAAACCACTGGGCTTTTTTGGAATTAGTCGTCTACAGGCTGACTTAGATTGCTACAATTGGCAGATGATACTCTTAATTGGCACCTTGATGCTTGGCGCTGACCCAATACTTGATAGTATAGTCTAAGCTGCACCTTGAGTTCCCAGAGAGACAGACGTCCTTATGGCTCTTTTATATTGTTAAGCCAACTGAGAGATGCATGGTTGGTAATAAAAAGTAAAATTTTTCCTATTTAATTAGACTTGGAACTGCTCATAAGCATATATAACTGCCAAGAAGACTTTTTCATCATAATTTAATTTCTCTTGTGGAAGTTTTAAGGTCCAACTGACAATTACAGGGTGTCCTTTGTCATCTTCACCAACTTGGGACAGACTGCTCCTAACACTGTTAGGAAGCATATGTCTATACAATAAATTCTAGGATAACAATGGGGTATCTCAGTACTAGCACAATTAGCAAGGCCAAATAAAACTGGTCAAACACATTTTGGTATGATAAATTTTACTCAAAGGAGACCTAATCTTTGAGTAGATAAAATTAATTTTTCCAATTCCAGAAACTTGGTAATAAATTTGTAATTACTGACAATTCCCAAAAATTTGTATATCTAATTTTGACTTTGGCTTCTTCAGCCTTGAAATGGCCTCTAGGTTAGCCAGTTGTGGATAAAGGCCTTCCTTATTGATAATGAACCCAAGATACTCCAGCTGGACATTGAAAAACTGAAATTTCTGGGGCTTATAATCAAGTTTACATCTGCTAGTCTCTTATTGACCTTTTCCAAGTGCTTCAAATGATTGAAAAAAATATAGGTGAAAACGTTGATGTTGTCTAGGCACAAAATTACGCATGGCAGTTTGAGATCACCAAGGATTTTTCCATAGCTTCTGGAGCGTCACTGGAGCATTACAGAGACCTTAGGACATCCTTGTTGATTTAAAAAAACTTAATTTAGTGATAATAGCTGTCAGAATACGCCTTAGTCCTGGTGAAGCCTCAAAGTAAGGTTCCAAAACATTTATTTAAATTGATTTATATTTATTGATCAATGCTTAATTGGGTCTAAGGCCCAAAAAATAACATTTAATATAGTTATAAAAAAACCAAACAAATTTTAAAGTATAAACTGCAAAATTTAAAGCTAAATAAACTTGGAATGAATTGCCTTTCAGATCTCAACTAACCGTGGCAACAAGGCTTTATTTAAGCCTTGTCTCACCTTATCCCTGACTATAAATTTACCTATTTTACACCTATATCTGTTGGTGTTACCTTTTTATATAAAAGTCAGTAATACTATCCTACGCTTTTTACACTAATCATTACCTATATTCCTGAATTCATCCCTTATTCTCCTAGTACTGTATGTAGTGCTATTTTTTATATGATAATATAACCTTCCACTGATTCTTATATCTGTTTTTAGTTGATAGTTCTCTTGGGATCGCTGAACTTTGCTTTTTAGATTTATTAAAATCAGTCGAAATTGATTATAATCTTATCAATAGATTATACTGTTAAGGAGAGACAAAGAGCTAAATTACCTTAGTGATGAAGAATATTGCTAAGGAGATCGCTGACGTCACTAGGATTGATAATATTGTAGCCTTCTAAAGGACTGATTAACTATCTTGTTAACTGAAAAAATTCAGAAATAGCACATTTATTGGCAAGCTTCAGGCATGTTAATTTGCATATACGCACATATTAAATTTATTGCTAAAGATTTTTGCACCCTCAAGCCTATCCAAGGCATAGTTGATCCATGAATGAGGGTACAAGTCAATTTTGTAATGTTATCAAGCATACAATAGTCAATAACGATCTTATTGATCTCATCCTTCTTTTTTAACAATATAACTAAATCAGCTCACAGATTCTTTAAGGGGTTAACATACCATTATTGAGGAGTTCCTTGAGTTCATTGAGAAGACCTCTTCTATTCCTTAGAACCTCTAATCGACTGTATTCTTATTAGACATGATCTTCAGTGTCTATATTGTAATTATGCCTCTTGCGCATCCCAGTTAAAATCATTTTTAGCAAAATCTTTATAGTTTTTTTTACATAACTCTCAGATTTAATTTTTTTCTCTCTCGTTCATTTACCTCTCCTAAGTTGACCACAATTACAGAGTTATGGACATAACGTATATCATCTTCAGAAAGTCTAGTTCATCCAGGGCTCAAACTTATGTAGGACATGATCTACATAATAGGGAGTAGGGAAAGGTATGCAATAAATATAGTGCCTTTTAATAGAGATTTGTTGATTACGCATATTTGCACAGAGGATATGAACTTTTTGAAGTTTTAAGATATTTTTAGGCGAAATGTTGGGTTTAATCTTAGTTAAGGACCAAGATTGATTAATTATTTATAGAGAACTTCCAAGATTTTAATTGTTAATCCAGTTGAGACTATTGATTGCATTCACAAGTCCAATGTGGTTTCTTATTTGATCTAACTGGCATGCCCTTAGCCTAATTTATACTTGTTAGTAACGCTTTAACTGGCGAGTTGACTTGGAGTAATCAAAGGGGATTATGTTATCACTTTATGTCAGATTAGTGAACAGGATAGGCTCTTTCTGTTCTAACTTTGCGTTCCCAGTATAATAGTGAAGAATGGTCGAGTTGGAATAGTTAGAGTTTCACCCTTATGATTGATAACTAATACAAACTTTATTAGAAAATCCGTGAAAATTAAGATTCATAGTTCTTTTTGAGCAGAACTATGACTGGTGTGGACATTGCTTAACATCCAAACAGTGCAGATAAAGCACTGTATGTCCCAAGAGACCTGATATTATGTACTCCTGCAGTGCCATATTAATAAGTTGTGCACAATATTTGTTAATATACCCAACTATTTTACCAAATTAGTACTGACAATATTTATAATTGCACCACAATCAGTAATGGCCCAAAAATGGTCCTTACTAACAGAGATATTGGTGAAACTACAATTAGAGTATGATTCAAAAATTAATTAAGTTAAAAGCTTTGGAGCTGACATGTTCCAAGTAAGATTTTAGGTAGGAACAGATCTCATGAAAGTTTTCTGCCTAAGTCTTTATGAGGATAGCAACATGTACATCCTTTAGGAATGGTAAGTCACTAAATCAGATAATGCTAAGATAAATTTTATGCTCTGCTATTTGTTTAGCATATGGCTTGGACACATTAATGCAGGTTGCTTCATAAATTTTTTTGGTTTCTGACTATTTTTTATATAGTTGTAAACAAGTGTACACCGTTGACCAACATTATGATCCAGTGTATCTTTGTTAGATTGATCAGCCACAAAAAGCTTAGCAGGATTAGGAACTTTTTAAATGTAGTTAGAAAATGTAGAGCATTCCGTCATTATTCCACCTGTGCCACTTTGTAAGTCCATCTCCTTTTAAACCTTAAGAGCAACATTAACTCCAGGTATAGTCTCAGTGCGGCTGTAGCATTTGATTTTGTATTGCCCTTTTCTGCCACAACAATGAAAGATGATGGTATTGGGCTGAGGGCGCTCAGGTCCTGAGCCCTTATCCTTGCCATTCTCCCGTTAATTGTATGGCGCATTATTATTCTTTGGGGGAAATGTGCCCGCTGCAAATTGTTTGAACAATTTTGTGTTCCTCAAAACTGCTTTCACAGCGGCATAGGAATCCATGATCCTTTGTGTTTCCTTAATACAATCAAAGGCAGGGATCATAATGCGAGCAAATTACAATTGGGCTTTATAGTATGTCTATTGTGATTTTTTATGTCATAATCTGTCATTGCATTTGAGCTTATAAGTACTCGAGCTTTGTAACAATTAGTCTGCAAAGTCCTTAATAGTCTCATTTGGTATGTATAAAGTATTTTAAGAGCTCTTTCTTGTAGGGCACAATTCTTTTTAAGCCCTCCATATTCTTAGTTTAATGCTTCCTTAGCATCAGCGTATGCCCACCCTCAGCCAAGTAAGGCATCACAAGGTCGAAAATGTGATAGTCTATCAGATTGATCAGAAAGATGCTTTAAAATGATCTGTTAATATTTTCCCCACTTTACATCTTCTTAGGTTATCTGCTGGTTTGCTAGGGGATAAGTCCCACGAGCAAAAAAATTGGATATTTATTGATTTTTGTTTTAATAATGTCAGCAGATTTTTGGGTGATTTTCCAGGTCCAGATCTATTGGGATCAATCCGTGCAGATGCCCAAGATATTATCAGACATAGTTGCCAACAAAATTAAGGCATCTGATAGTTGAATGTTGATTGACTAATAGTTATAACAATTAGAATTGGTCAGGTTCCATCACCAACTGATTGGGTATTTAATTAGAAGTTTTGAGGCGAGTGATGCCACCTGCAACTAGAAAATTAATAAGTTGGTTTGCAACCTGCTATAATGGGTAAAGAGTCTCATTAACTAAGTAGGTCACTAGCCAAATATGGTTGGTTTGCTTGATTGAGCAGAAACGTTAGGGACACGTTTTCTAGCTCTTTCCATTTTCAGGTCTCTAGGATGTCTGACGGCGGAATCCTTACTAATGGAGAAGACCATCGCCAGAAGAGACTTTGAAGGGAAATTCAACAGAACTGGCTGCTGTTTCATGGTTGAGGCACCAAACGAGGAGTTGATGCCGAATTCCCCTATAAATTCTTTAGTATCTTTAATAAAAACAGATCTCAATAGCAGTAATAAGCTCTATTCATCTTCAGTTTAATATTGTTGTAGTACAATAATTGTCAACTCTTTTTTGTGATGAAGAGTAAGGATTGTATATCCTTAGAAGATGAAAACCTTTGAAGTAGATTTTTGATGACTCAGCATGATGGGAACTAAGGCTGGGGACCTCTGAATCTGATAGTGGATAAAATTCAGCCACGATAAGAAAGTAGTCCCTAATTGTCAACATAATCAGTATCTTGTGGATCATTCCAAAATTAGCGTTGAACCACCAACCAACCAGGTTAATATTCAGCTAAAAATAATAGTCTTCATACTATTATCACCCATATATCTATTACTATCAATCAACGCGAATTGTGCACATACTGAACCTATGCAGTTAACTTCCTGAATTTGATAAGCAATAAAGCCAGTTTTCAACATAATCTGATGCCCCCAATGCAATTTTAAAGTGCTCTAAGAAGGTATGTATGATACTTTCTTTATCATATTTGATTATAAATTGGTTAAAGTCATCTCATCCTGAGTCCATGCTAGAAGAGAACGTTTGTCTTCTCCTGTTCAGAAGGCTGTGTGAGTTTTATGTGTAAAATATGATTTTACATTATTTGATGTGTTCAGAGAAGGCATGGATGTGAGTACTCATGGAATGGTTTGCTCGTTTAACATGTCCATCCTGTAGTATTCCTCTGCATCATGGTATTGCTCTAAATTGCTAGACTCTGTTTTATTAAATTGGGACTAATATATTTTTATTATGACCCTGAACGTTTTCAGGGGTTTGTTTCATCCTCCCTTCCTTAAGATAGGTCACACATCTATAACTATTCCTGAGGGCTTTTAACTTCTTATTGACGTGGGTCTGGATAGCTTCAGCAACCGCATGTTTGGCTGAAAGTGCCTCCAATTCTTCTGACATCTTCTTCATTATGGTGTCAGAGTGTAGCAGTTAATTCTTTATATTAATTTTTTTCTAATAAAGTAGTATTGGAGGTCTATATTTCAACAAATTTACCATAAGCTAGCAAATTTTGCCTTTATTGTAAGTTGTCCTCATTCTTTGGCTGAAAAAGGGGTAGTTGAGCTAGTGCTTCATGTTCTTTATGAGCTATACAAGTTTGCATAGATATAATACTACAATTTATGATGGTTTTCTTCCAGCTTCTGATAGCTCGTGCTTAATGTATGGTTTTGTTGTAAAAGGTTCTCTGTGCTAGATGCTAGCTATTTGCAATAAACTTCAAGTAGGATACAAAACTAGTGATGATAGATTTTAACTGACTTAAAATTTCATACTGGACTAGCGCCTGCGTCGCTATTTTTGGTATACCTTCAGTGAGCTGGACCACAGGTTCATTGATTTAGCCATTAGCACCTGCGGTGGATCCATGGTTTGCCATGATGCCTTTCTGTAACTCCAAAAACATGTATCAGGCTTTTTCAGCAGTCTAATTTGGGCTGATCATTCTTTTTTTTAGTACTAGATGGTCCCTGGGCTGATCATTCTTTTTTTTAGTACTAGATGGTCTGGGCTGATCATTCTTCATACTAGACTTATTGAATGTGAAAGAACTTTTAAATTTGCCAAGCAAAGATTATTTGAGCATTATAGATGGATAGCTGCACTATGATCACCAAGCATTTATTTTATGTGGGCCTAGATCCCATGAGTATTTAGCCCAAAGCAGACATAGTTTTTTCCTGGTACTTTTTGTAGACTTTGAACAGGTATTGATCTTTCAAGTAATAGAGGATATTAAAGCTCAGATCAATTGATGATGCACAAAGCTATATCCTTGAAAAAATAATGTCCAGAATTTTCTCAACAAGACTTGTATAAACACAGCTAGATTTGGTGTAATAAATTGTCATATTTTAGCTAAAATTAAATTTAATGAGTATCTATTACCCTCCTATTTTCAGATTAGTTGTATGAAAAAGTAATCGATGTAATATACTTCTTAATTTTTTATCTTGTCTTTGTATTTTTAAGAATAGTTCTATGGGGTGATCATTGATATCCATAACAGGTAGTGTGTGCTGTTTTAAGTGAACACCAATAATTTAAAGTTTTAGCTGACGGTGCAAGCTAAGATACTTAACAATGGAAATTGAGGATACATAATCACTTATAAAAATACTCTGTTTGTAGTTGAGAATGCGATTATCTGATAATCTTTGGAAATGACAAGTTACTCTGGTACACTTATCATTCTTAATTTAGATGGTTCTAAAATTAATATGAGACATTATGCTTAATAAGTAATGGGAATTTCTTCTACATAATTGGGATTCAAGTTTGAGCAGGCAAACAAGCCAAGCACTTCACTTTGTGATTTATAGGCAAATGAACACCGCTGAAAAGATACTGATGATCTCTAATATGCAGATAATCGGATAGAATATTTAAATTTATTGCGGGGAAGGCCGACCATGGGATGGACACTTCTGAATATGACTCAGGACAGATAAACTTAGTACCAGGGGGAGGCACCCCAGAGAAGCGATGCTATCTCTTGTTGCCAGCGGGAACGCCACTTATGGGGAGGGGGAGGGAACGTGTGAAGGGGCCGTAGCCACTATTGAGCACGTGTGGAGGAAGGGGTCTGATTTGATAAACCAGACTGGGAACCAGGAGGAGACCAGCTGTCAGCGATGCGGTGGGAGGTATCCAAACATCCACGCTTGAAAATGGTCCACCAAATGAGACCGGAATCTGTGGACAGTTTCTGGGAGGGTGGGGGTGGAGCCTGCGATGGCATCTAAGACAATCGTGTGGATGGTCCACATGGCGATTGCAACCACCAGAGCATGGAGGGAGTGTGGAAGGGAGGAGGCCATTGATAGAGCAAACATATCTCTTGACAGACTGAAGGGATTTGTTTGATCCTGGCCCAGCAGACGTTGAACTTCGCGCCATATCGCTTTAGAGGTGGGGCACTTCTCCAGGCGGTGGAACAGCGTTCCATACTGGCCGCACACGACACAAAATGAGTGTAAAGCATTAGAGCGCTCAGCTGTATGATACACCCGCCTCAGGCAGCGCCACACATGGGAGCGGACTTGAGGCTGCAACAGAGGGTGATGTACATATTTCCAGATTGTTTTTTGGGTCTCAATGGAATAGGGGATGTCAATCATGTCCTGGTAGTCCACCCTGGATAGGACATGGGGCCGAATGAGGATCACGCCATCATGGATGGGTAGCCCCTGTACCTCTTGTGTGAACTGAGGAGAGGGGCGGCCTCTTTGGGTTGTATATCCGCTAATACAAATTCTCCACTCTGCGCTCCGCATGGAGAGTAGGATTCATTTGTAGTGGGTTTTTGTCCCATGAGGACCTGTGACCGATATGTGTGATGCGAGGTATTTCATCAGGGAGTGGGGGTTTGATGGATTGTTGAGGCCCAAGGCTTGGGGAGAAGTTGGAGCAGGCTGCGCGGGACCAGTGTTGGGATGGGAGTGTAGGAGCGGTGATGGCCGCGATCCAGGTGCCCAGGATCTTGGCAGCATGGGCTTTGAAGTCAAGCAGGCCCATGCCACCATGATGATGAGGGCCAAACATGACCTCTAGCTGCACTGGTGGAGGGCGGCTCTGACCAAAGCCATCCTTGCAGCAAGGCATACAAGGATTTGAAGAAGCTTGGGGAGAAGGGGATGGCGTGGGCTCCAAACCAGACTTTGGATAGGAGCATAGAGTTGGCTAAAACAACTTTGCCAGTAAGGTAAGTAGGGTGGGCTCTGAGAGAGGCAATTTGCTTCGTCACATTGTCCAGAATATGGCACTCCATTACTGCTGACGCGTATCCGCCTGCCTTCATCCACACGCCCAGATGGTGCACTGGTCCTATGGTAGGGCGTGGCACAAAAGGGAGCACCAGTGGAGCGGTGTGTGTTGAGTTAGTAAGGCGTGGAAGTGGGCGAGCAGATGGGCCAGGTTGGGAACTAATTGCTGGGGCCCAGCAGTTCTGAAACCGACCAAGGAGGATGATTTCAGTTTTGGAGGTGTTCTGTGCCACATTGCTTACCCGGGAATATTCCTGGATGAGAGCTTCAAGCGCGCGTGCATATTGATTATTAGACACCCCAACCACACAATCATCTGCAAACGCCAATATTTTGACTGGGGCTTGGCCTGGCACATGGACCCCAGTGAGTTGGGCATTCACATTTAGCAGTAGTGGGTCAAGGCTGAAGTTGTATAAGAGTGGGCTGAGGGGGTCCCCTTGTCGCAAGCCCCTTTGAGGGTGGACTACTTCCGTTAGAAAGATAGGGCCACGCACTGCCATTGTTACAGATTCCGTGAGCAGCATCACCCAGTTGATGAAGCGAGGGGGTAGGCGGAATTGATGGAGGCAGGCCCTTAGGTATTCCCAGTTTACTCTATCATAGGCCTTTTGTTGGTCCAAGAATACAAGTGCCCCAGAGGCTGTGGACTGACATACATTAGCCACAGAGTGCACGTTATCCCAAATCGACCTTCTGGGGATGAAACTGGATTGTTCTGGGGAGATGGTGGCAGATGCTACAGTCCCTAATCGGTTAGCCATAATTTTTGTTAAAATTTTGGCGTCTGTGTTTGTTAGAGAAATGGGGCGCCAGTTGGCTAAGTCAAGCTTATCCCCTTTCTTGAAGAGTGTGACAGTAAAGGCTTCATGTCCTCCTGGTAGGAGGCGCATTTCCAACAGGCTTTGGTTAAGTGAGGCAAGTAGAAGTGGGGATATATATTTGAAATATTTTTTTTAGAACTCATATGGAATTCCATCTGGGCCTGGGCATTTTTGGTTTGGTGCACCACGAATGGCTGTCCATAATTCATTTGGAGTAATTAAATTAATTATTTCTGGGTATCAGAAAATGGTGCGGATATGAGCTCGGTCAAGAAATTCTGCCACTTCAGCCAGCTGAATTGGTTCAGCTTGGTACAACTCGGAGTAATATTTTTGCATTTTGATTGCCACTTTGGCCAGTGTATCCGCAATATAATTATCTGATCTTTGCACCTGTGTGCAGGCCACGCTCTGTCGTGAGGCAAAATTATTTTAAGAGATATGCGGTGCACTTGTCGCCTTTAGTGATGCGTGTGGCCCTGTATTGGACACAAACCTGATGTTTGTGTTGCCTTTTGAGTGCATTGAGGTGGGCGGCTGCCTCCGCCCACTTCTGGCCCCATGCAGGGCTGTATTCTGTAGCTGGAATGTTGGACTCCAAGTGTGATAATTCTTCCAGGGTGCGCGAGATAACCGCCAATGTGGCTCATGAGCGTCTGGAGGAGAGATGGCGAGAGTGGTGGATGATGTCCTCTTTGAAAGTTGCCCATGTGGAAATGGGGTCCGCGCAAATGGTGCAACAAACTTTTTTGCCAAAGTTGCCTCTTCCACCCACATGGAAAATCCTGGCAACGCGAGCTCAGGGGGGCAGATTTTGCACCAATGTGGGGCCTTAGCAACTGTGACAGGTAGGTGGTATGTTATTGAGACCAGTTGGTGGTCAGAGAATTCCATTTTCGTTGTTTTGAAGTGGGAGATGTGGGGTTGTAATTTCGCTGGCATTAGAATAAGGTCGATGCAGGTCATGGACCTTAATTGGCCATTGTGGATGTGGAAATGCATCATGTTTTCAAGCAGCGGGGCATGTCATGGCAGCGCATCCATTAACCCAAGGGTGGCCTTTAGAACGCGTAGTTCAACGTGACCCTGTGGGGCGTGGGGTGAGGGAGGCCACCAGTCTGTTGGTGAGGTTAGCCAACAGTTCATGTCGCCGACTAGGAAAGAATCAGGGTGTAGTGGGAGGGATTTGACTGACAAGAAATAATCCTGATGCTCATGTGCACCGTTTGGGCATAAATGTTGACAATTGCGTGCGCTACGTCAGCCCATGAGAAGGTGATGATGAGCATTTGGCCATTTTAGAATGTTTCTGAGGATACAAATTTGAAAAAATTATTTTTCTGAATTAGCACCCCACAGTGCTTTGACCAAAAGGATAGGGATGGGAGGAGCATTGTTTTCCAAGTTTCCTTGGAACCTCATGGACAGTGGGACTCCTGGATGGCCAGGATATCCACGGGTAAATTTTGATGTAAAAAACTCAGTTTTCTAGCCTGGGATGGGGAGGCCTTGAGTCTGGCGATATTCAATGTCCCTAAAGTGAAGGTTTCCCCCATCACACCTTAGGTGCGAGGGGGTGAGCCCTCAGGCCCACCAGCCTCTTCTAGGTCCCCACGGGCTTTCACAGCAGCGCGGGTGTTAGCAGCAACGCTATCAGAGTTTTTGTTGATTTTTGCGGAAAGAGTCATTTTGGCTTTGGCCTTCACTTTTTGTTTTCCCAACGTCGGATGAATTTTTTGCGGTGTGGATGAGTTTGGTGCACCGTTGAGCGGGTCAAAATTTTTTTTTCAGTTGGGTTAGGTCCCAAGTTGGTTTCAACCAGAGCTTAGGTGCAACAATTGGGTGAGATCAAGTCCCCCATCAGATCCTCAGATTGAGTGGCCCACTTGGCATAGGCTTCCCAATCTGATTGGTTGATGGATTCCCGAGTTGCTTCCGCTGCAAAGGTTTCCATGTCCTCCTGGTGTTGTGAGTGTGGAATGGTGGTGGTGGCCTTGGCCGTTTCCTTGGCCGCGGCCCTATGGGCCTGCTTAGCCTTCTTCTGTTCTTGTGGGGAGATAGGCTTTACCAATAGGTAGCAGCCTTGTGCTCCCCACAGGAAAGCCTCCTTGGTGCTTGCAGTTGGTTCGTAGTGCGCCTCTCCATTGGCCATGGCCGCTGAGGGGTGCTATTGGAATGTGACGCCCTCCTTGATGGAGCATGCGTGCACCTTGTGGCTGAACGCGTCACAGTGGGTGTAAATGGGGGGCGCGCTGTCCACGGTCACCTGGAATGGGTGGGTGGTATGCTCTGCGATATCAATAAAAGGGGAGTGCGGGATCTGGGTTAGGTCCTTTGCAATCTCCTCAGTTGGGGTCAGAACTGCAATAGCTTTGCCGGTGCACAGGTGTGGCAACAGCGTGAAGCATTGCATTTTGAAAGATTGTATTTAACCATATACGGCGAGACCATCTTTCAGGTGTTGTTCCAAAACGTCACATTTTATCGTAGTAGGCAAAAAGTCAAACGTGAGGAAAATTTGGTTTGATTTTGTCCATCTGGTGCGTTTGGTTTTGATGATCCATTGCCCTTTGGGGAGGTTGACCACTACGTGCACCGCTGCAGCCTCGTCTGCTGCTTTTTTGCTCTTGAAACCTAGGTTCAGCCAACTGTGTGACATGGAGTGAGGTGCAATGTACACCATGGTCAGGAAAATTTTGTGTACATCTTCACAAAATTTTTCCCATAAGGTCGTTTTTTGGATGTCCAGATACATGCGGACTCCAAATTCCACCAACAAAAGTGGTTGGGAGTGTGGCGTGTTGATGTACTGGTTGCATTGTGCTTGCCATGCGAGTATCTCCAGGGAAATCATGACCGCCAGTTTTTTAAGATTTTTGTCTATTTTGCCAGATTCTCTGGGGCGTTTTCGAACGTTGGAGGCTGCAGGCCTTCCACCTGCTCCTCTTACCTTGCTTGCCCAACTGCTCCCTGACATGGGCGCAGACTAATCTCCTCTGTGAGATTATCAAACTAGATTCAGTCTTGAATTGAATAGGTTGCAATAGTGATTGCAACGAGAAAGAAAAGTTTATGATAATTGGATAGAATATATATTGCATATCAGATGATTTCCTTTAAAGGACAGGCACCATTATTTTATACCTAGAGGCAGCTCCTGGCCATAATCATCCTTTAGATGAGTTCATTTAAAACATACCAATACTCTGCTGCCATGGCTATGATTATATAAAATCTCCTTAGGTTAGTTCTGCCTGATTCTGGCATAACAAAAATATCTTTTATACTTGATTGTAGGCAACAATTTTATTGGGGGGATTTATGGGTGAAATAGCAGTAATAAATACAAGCCCAATCGTCCCTGAACCAGCCTGAATTAAGTTAGGTCAGAAATAATATATTTAAAGTAAGAGAGAAGAAATATATAAGAAAATTAATTATAATACTAAAAAAATGGCAGGTTAGAAGCTTCTCATAACGTTGTTGTACAACTTTTTAAGTCAATGATCTGTTTTTCATTAATTAGTGCTTTCACACAATTGACACAACAATTTAGCTCATTACATCAATGTTAATGAACTGAGAAGGTGAAATTAAGTTAATATTATAAGAACCACTTTTCACCCAAGTGAGCCCATATTTGGGTATCAACTGAAATGTGGTAAGAGCTATTTATAGTGTTGCTAATTAATTATAATGCGAACACTATAATAGCAAACATATAGGTTATGATGTAAAAATTATAAGACTATGTTGATTAGATTTTTAAGAAAGCGAGGGTAGAATCAAATGAGGTAATTAATATAGGATTATTGATTGCCTTAAAGGATCTATGCTTTGAGTAGAACCAAAAATCTAACAATTCTTTAGTTGATACTACTCAACCCTTAACAACCTATCAGATCATTGTAAATGTGAGAGAATGGATAGGAGCCTTTTAAAAAAGCGTTTAGTATACAACAATTAAAAACCACCATGCTTGTTTTATCTTTAGTTTCTATGATGATGATGGGGAAAACATAAATTTTTTGACAAAACTAGTACCCTACCCTTATTAAATTTAACATATTCAAAGAATTCCCACTTGTATGTAAGGTTGAAAATATGGTCTCAAATAGGACGTCCTATCATCGCTGGTATTTATTAGGTGTTTGGCCCCCTTGGTTTGACCAAGGTTGGAATTATCTTGAGAAGACAATCAAGTATTTATCAAAAAGAGCTATGTCCATATCATTTTGTCTAGTCATTTATTTAGTAAAGCTTCCATGGAATGAACATCTAAGCTCTTGTTTGTCAAATCAAATAAGGAGAAACCTTCAATTTCAGTTTCTATAAGACTTTCCTTGTCACAATTAGAAAATCCCCAGCTTCCAACTGCCAATAAATAAAATAATCTTTTTGGTGTCACTGGCAGGCAACCAAATGCAGCTTAACCGAGTAGGGAGAGGTTTGGGGCATCAAAAGCGCCACACATTGCCTACTACTGGTTGATTATGCAAAGTCCTGTGGGTTGGTCCGACCCAACCACACAAAAGCACCTTGAAACAAAACAACCAAAAAAGACCACAGGTATGCAAGGTATGCTAACCCTGAACCAACCTTTGTTTTTATTCAGGAACATAAAAAATAAAGGTTCCCGCTGATCAGAGATCATCTGGGGAGCCACCGCCAATGCTCCCCAGGTAGGGAATGCTAGGGCGAAACAAAATTCCAAAGTGAGCTTTGGAATGGGAAGGCGCGCTTTATAAAGGCCACCCCTTGGGGGCCTCAACCAAATCATTGATTAGGCTCATATGAGCCTAATCTACAACTTGGGCGAGGCACAACCCAGCACCTAAAATGACTGAGCCAAAAGCATTAATAAAACGATCTGACTCAGATTTGGAAAATTTGAATCTGAGTTAAAAATGTAACAATTGAGATGAACTTAATTGTTACATTAACCCCCCACTAGAGGAGGGTCTCTCACCAAAATAGGGGCCCCACAGCGGAAGGCCGCCATGATGAGGGCTTCCTAGGGCGAGTTACCTCAAGCCCCAGGAAAATTAGCTTGGATAACTTCTAGCCCCTCGTAGGGAGATACAAATGGCGAGAGCAAATTGGGACTGGGCTGTCAGAATCAGCTCATTCAGCCTGATGACACACGCCAAGCACTTGGCTGCATTGCACCCCCTCCTGATCTCCTTTTGGTGATGGTCTTCCCATCCCAACCAGGAAAGCGCTTTCCCCAACAGAAGCACAAGAGGGGTGCGTGGTGAAGAGCAGCTGGAAATCTGACCCCTTTCTGGGGGGCCATCTGCGGGTGAGGGAGCCCTTCTGTGACAGGTCCCATCAGTGCCACTGAATCCCTGGTAAGTGGGAGGACCCACTGGGAAAATCAACCAACGGTCACTTCAAGTCCAGGGTTGGACATCAGGCACCGACTCCCACCTGTGATGGTTCCTCAACAACTGGGACCAAGTTACCACTGAGGTCAGCCAAACAGGGGATTGGCAGTGTGCAGTACACATTTGACTTTGTAATTATGTCATGGTCGGAAACTGGGGATTTTACAAAAATGACATTCCTCTTAAGGAACTGGATGTAAGAAATAAAAATTTGATTTATTTGTACATATTGTAGTTATAATAGATTGTCCAGCAGTACACAGATATCTTGTTGGCCAAGTATAATACCTGGAGCCACACAAGGCTTTAACTGGTGGTCCTAAGCTTGGCATGCTTCAACTATTAAGCTTAAGGGGTCACTTATATAAAGTAGTATCTACGGCCTTCTAAAATATCAAGACTAACTGGTGGATGAAAAGACTCAGTGAAATTTTGCAGTGTTACATAACGTACTTGGAGGAATTATATGCCTATGTTTCCTCAGTCAGTATCTTAAAGGTAGGGTCTTAACAAATATATCAAGCTTATTTAGTATAAAGGGACAAATGCAGAATTTTTACGTTTCAGTCATATAATAAGGAAAACATTTACAAAGCTAGTTAAGAATTATTAAATTTTAGATACGTTGTAGTATCTAAGAAAGCTGGTACCAATTAACTATAGTTTGGATTTGTATCATGGTTACAGGTCACTAATTACATTTGGCTTGAACTGAAGGGGCAACGCGCTATAAACGTCTTGTCAGTTGGTGCTATTAGATCCAGCCATCCATTAATCTTGTCAGTGAACAATACTAGGTGCTATTGTAGCTTTTTTATCCTCTGTTGAAGACAACATGAATTGGGGAATCACTATCTACTATGGCCCTGAATTTTACTTTTCTTAAAAAATCAAATCAAGTGAACTAAAAGTAAAGAGAAGAACTTGAGCTAAGTGTGAATTATAAATAATAGTATATTCACGGTCTCAAATATCTGCTAGCTAACAGAAAATACTGGGTTATTAGAGTATCTAATTCCATGATGATGATAACTCCTCAAAAGCAAGGTTATCCAAGGATCTTCTAGAGAGATCACCTAATGAAAGCTCAAGATCTTCTAGGAGAAAATGTATTAACAAATTTAACCTTAGACTCCATAGGGGTACGCATATCTGTGACTACATGAATATTGTGAAAACTACCTGCTTAGTAGAATTCTTTTTTATTTTAACTAAAAAAGTGTGGTATAGTAAGACATTTTTGAGGCATTGTTTTGCGTTAATAGTGCACCCCGCTCAATTAAAATAGGATTTTTTGTGATAAGTCACATGCGAGATTTGCTTGATTAACATGGTGCATGTTAAGGGCTTTTTACTGTTGTTCAAAGTGAACAGCCTTATTACATCTGTAAAAATAAACTAGGGGAATTTTTGACCGTTTTTCTATTTTGATAAATTATTTTGGAATGCGGCTTATCATCTTTTACCAGTTCAAGAATATATTTTTACAGAGAAAAAGGTAAGAGCTTGATCACAATTTCAAGAGTGACAA
This sequence comes from Massospora cicadina, assembly GCA_022478985.1. Taxonomy (NCBI): domain Eukaryota; kingdom Fungi; phylum Entomophthoromycota; class Entomophthoromycetes; order Entomophthorales; family Entomophthoraceae; genus Massospora; species Massospora cicadina. The sequence goes on from JAKSZP010009248.1 coordinate 121,951, forward strand.
AAGTGTCCACGCTTTACTTTAAATACACAACTATAATATCATTGGTAAGTCCTGATATAGACATTAAACAGAGTATAAGTTAATAGCATTGTGTTTTGACTTCCTGGCTTAGGGAAATTTAAGAAATAAAGAATTCATAGTCTTGGCTGCAAAAGCACCTGAGCCAGTTGTAAGAAATGGTTTGTGTACTAACTGATAATTCTATTATTCTGGAAGGTTAAAATTTAATTCAGCCTCTCAGGTGGTTAAACATTAGTGCTTCCAAACTCACAGAAGACATCTCCCATTCCTCTAAAGTGGGGTTAAGTCTCACAAGGATCATTTGTTGAGATTTTAAAATGTTCAGAATATCCATCTGTGATGAAATAGAATAACTATCTATCTTATTTTGTTTTGTTTTGCTTTTCATATAAGTAAACCTTAAGGGAGGTTGATGCTATTATTATTTTTTATATTTGTTGCTTTAAAAATTTTCTCCTATCTTTCTTTCTCTTTGATAGCTATAATAGAAGCCAAAATCAAATTGTAAAAAATAAAAAACCACCGCTCAAACAAGCAAAAATTAAGAAGTTCCATGCTCTCAACGCCTGCTGCCCCAGTATGGGGAGGTGGTGTGCCACCTGTTGGCATGATTCAGCTGCTGCCAATTCATGCCTGGGCTGGCTCCATTAGCCCTCCCACTACCACCAGCTATTATGTCCCTCCTAGGGACTTGCCCACCACCTTACAACATCCCAGGTGGTGCTCTGGAGCCCTTTGGTGCTTTCTCAGAGAACATGCAGTTCAGCCTCCAGGTGGAGTATGAGAATCTTTTCCAATATGCAAACACAACCATCATTGAGATGGCTATGGCGGTGTATAAACCCGCCATCTTTATCAATTTTTGCCCCTTCAAGGGGTATTTAAATCTTGGCTTCCATTCTGAAGCTGATGAAGTGAAAAAGCTAAGCTGCCATTGATATTTAAAAATATTACCCTCCCAACTGTTTGCACTCAGTACCCGGATGAGGCCACTTTGGAGGTCCAGTTCGCTGGGTTGCCCTCTCACCTTTCCCCAAACGCCTCCACCACAACTCATGGAGAGTTTGGCCGTTTAAGGCGCAGACCCCATGTTGCAGTTCGTGGTTCCTAATGGGGCAGATCATCTGGCAGTGCCTCGCGCCTTTGCAATGATCCACCCTTTCCATCACTACAACTACCTCACAATTCCCTCCCCCCGCACTGTGATCAGATCTGCTCCTGAGCACCCATTCTGGGCATGTGTCAAGAATAGCCACACCATTTTCTCTTGTTCTTCAAACTTGACCATTTAAAGTGCAAGTGCCCAGCAGTTTCTGCCTCCACTGAATCTGCCGCTCCCCTTCCAGCATCAGCTCAGCAGCAGCCACACCCAAATTTTTTAAGTGGGGCTCGATTCTCCCACCCCCTACCTTAGACAATTCTATGCACCTTTGAAAGCTGTAGCCAATCAAAAATTTTAAAATTTTACTATTTTAGTCGATTTACAGCAACCTGTGCTGATGGCTGAAACAGTTTCCAGCTGAGCTGCCATGGTCAATAGTTTACAGCTAATCAGGTGTGGCCAACTTGCCAACTCTGGTGACTGGGCCAACGTTAGCCAAATCAAGCCTTTTGAGTGTCTCAATTGGATTAGTGATAGCAACTGACCATATAATGTCAAACCAGATTTCACTTTGGAGGAATTTTTTGTCAATCCTCCCAATTTGCGGCCCCACCGTTATTGCCCTAAAACGGTTATCCATTATATAAAAATATTAATTAAATGGCAGTCAAAGCCGTGGCTGCTCCTGCCAACACCTTATCTTCCAGAAACTCCATGAGGTGATGGAAACCCTGGTTGAGGGTATTTCTATCCCCAATATCCAACATAATTTTATGATGGATGCATAGTATGATATTGAGGATCTCGCTTTTGGTGTAAGCTGTGCTTGCATTGATGTGGCATATATTTTTCTTTCTGACCCCAATTATCCCCAAACCCAACAGCGCATTAAGTTGTCTACTTGTGTGCCAGCTCTCATCACTTTTGCTGAGCCTCAGCTTGCTTAGTATATTGAGGCAATGGACACTGCAGGACTTGCTAATAAAGAAAAACCTCAAATATATCTCCTTATGCCACATGTAGCTGATGCCCCCACTCTTATGCTATCCGCCATGGTCCTCCAGCTAAAGTAGTTGCCAGACAAAAGTTTCCCCAAAGCTTCCTCACCTTCTGATATGGCTTCCTAGGCTGATAACTTAGGGTCTTTATTATGAATTTTTTTATTCTTAATAATCCTTTTGTTTGGATCATTTGTAAATAAAGATGCGTGGCGGCTCCCTCTTTTTGGGTTGGGCACCATTAGTGCTAAAAATGTTCTCCTATGAGACATCAGTTTAATCTATTTCTATAATTTGCTTCCAATCCTGATGAGTAATGGCTCATTGAGGATCATCTCCAACAAAGATATAAAGAAGTTGATTTTTTGGTTTAACTATCAAAAAACAAATTAATTATTAATATTGAACATAATTTGTTGCAATCAATAAGGGGTTTTTGAAGTTACTGAAGCGTAGACAACGCTTTTCATGAAAGTAACTTAAAGATTATCCTGATAAAAAGTGGTCTGCTATAGGTGATAAAAGGTCCCAATACCTAATCAGGCTTCTAGCCTGTAAAGGGTATTAAATTTTGTTGAAAAAAAGATTTAGGTCACGCTATTTCAGATATAAATTCATGGTGAGTCATAATCTAGTTGGTGGTAATACTAATTATGCAGATGAATTGTTCATCATTTGATATAACTCTTTAGGGCTAAAATTTGTCTGGCGATAGATGCTGATGCCATCAGAGTTCCAAAAATAGTTGAACACCTAATCCTCTATCAAACCCCTTGTTTATAAAATAAAGACATTTTAAGAAACATACTAAGACAAATATGTATATAGTAATATAATACATAATTGTTATTTTGTAAAAGTTTAAAGAATAGTTTCCTTAACCTTTTTTGTTCTTAAGTTCTTTTGTCTACGAGCTAAAGAGGTAGGTTCTAATATCTGAATTGCTCTCATTTTCCAGAAGTAAAGCCGTCAGTAGTTTCCTGTATGAAAATATCTAAGCAATTTTGATACCATTGGTTTTATAGAAACTCAATAGTAGTTGTCTTCAATCATTTATCAAGCACCTCTATCTTTAATAAATCAATTACACAAACCTGTTTAGTAAACCCTAAATCGTTTACATCTAGTGATCACTTAATGGGGTAGTTGAGTTTTCAAACCAATTGGCATATTAAATTTATAAGTAATATTTCTTGAATAATTAACTTTAAAAATTTGTATTAAACTGGAAACAGTGAATTAGAATAGTTTTTTCGGTGGCACAATCCAATCTTAACACCTTATAAGAAAAAGTTATGAAAGCTGGGAAGGTATATAGCAGTTTTCTTAAGGTTAATGATGATATGAATGGAAAAAACACCTCCTTGAGAAAAGAAGGAACTGAATTAATCATGTAATTTATGTTTCATAAAGCTGCTTAGGAAGCAGAAAAGGATGTTTTCAGAATTTCCAGAAAATTCTAACAAAAAATCGGAAAGCAGGTATAAGATTTTATAAGTTATAATTGCAACTGTGCTCAGATGGAGGCTAATATAGCCAACAACAATTTAGATGAAAAAATTCTGTTGGGACTTTAAAGCATTTAAGAAATATGTCTATAACTTTTGCAGAACTTATTGTAGATGACTCCCAAAAATACTTCATTTGTCATTATGATTGACAGTCAAATATCTTTCAGCAACATAGTGACTGAAAAAATCCAGAATACTTTAAAACTACCTAATTTTCACTGGGACAAAGCCCTGAAATTTACTTCTTTTGAAAGGATGATGTTTTGGATATCACGACTGTCAGAAAGTGGTATCTATCATAAACTGCTTATATACTGATTGCCAAAGATTTTGTTGCCCTATCTAAATGGAGATAACAGTACATATGAAGATTTAAAGAAGCGATGATGAATAAGCTCAGTAGCCATGAACGGATGGTTAGTTGCAAAAAGAGTTTTATGGGCATACTATATAAGAGAACGAGACCTTAGTCGCTTTTGTGGACCATTTTACCAAGAAGCGCAACCTGTCAGGCGCAAAAGCTCTTTCAGACTTTGATTCTTATATTGCCAAGCAGATTGCTGTTAGACTCTACAGAGACCTTCACCAAGCCATGGTTTCTGCACTAGCAATTAAACCATCAACTTTGCAAATGGTAAAGTATCATAGGATAATATGTACAACGTACAATGCACCTAAAAAAAACTTTAAACCCATTCCCTTTGAGAATAATCAAAATAAGTGGAAATTTAAAACTAAAATAAGGAGTTTAGAACTGAGTGGCAATCTGGAAAACCCCAAAGGCCTAAAATGGATGGACAAGTACCAAAACAGCTGTCATAATGTGTGTAGCTGGACATTTAGCCACACAATGTTGAGGCAACAATCCTAAGGAGCAAGTAAATATGATTCAGGATAAATAGAAGGGAATTGTTCAGTATTTGGGAAAAGAGGCAGCAGTATAGGTAAAAAATAAGTATTAAATCCAAACCTGTTCCACCTAATATTCTTAAAGATGATTTAGACATTTTCCAATTTATTGTCAAAGTTGATCACCTGATACACCTATTGGGTCATAAACTTCTATGTAAAAGCAATTAATAGAGTAAAGGTGAGAAGAATTTATCATGAGATAAAGAAAGAGAATACTTAGCCTTATGATTATCAGCTAATGATAAAGCATGGGAATGTCAAAAATGTGGAAGAATTGTTAAGACAAAGCTCAACGATGAGAACGTTTTCATTATCATATGTGCTTTGAAAGAATCTTTTCCACATTTGTCTACTCAATTGTTTCATACTTTAAACTTGGCTTCTGATTTCGCTACTCACTCAGTAAACATTTTATTACAATACTCTGAGTGTATCTATACGAGTATTCTTGTTGATATAGTAAAAGTAAGAGCAATGATTAATTGTAGGGAACCTATCATTATTTGGTTGACTAAGTTGGCAAAAAAATGAAGATCTCTCCGGATTTAGAGCACAGGGCTAAAATATGGAACAAATGAGCCAAGTATACAATCTCCTGTGGTGCATATAGCTCACTGTCTCTTCAATTTGGAATGCAGGTGGTATTAGCGCCCACCATAGTGTTGGTGAATCATGTTTTAAAACATCCTCATTGAGCTGAATTCTTGAGAAGATATGGTGTCATTTGTGATTTTGAGGAAAATACCTCAGCTATTTTGAGGCATACTTTGCCTTTGGTATATCACCAAAAAGGGAAAGATCCACTGAAAATGAAGAAAAACTTTGTGAATTTAATTTACAATGATTGAATAATCCCAATCCGATACAAATTAGTTAGGAGAAAAACTTGATCATGCCAATGCAGTTCCTCAAGAACTTTGGAATATCACTGAGTGCAAAAACGTTGACTAACTTCCTGTTGAGAGCACAACTAATAGTCAACATGGGTCTGACTCTAGAAATAAAAAGACAATAGCATATAGATATTGTCGCTTCATGGAAAAAGGTAAGGTCAAGGCTTGAGTAGCTCCAGGGATTATTATTCTGAACTATGGAGAAATTTGGGTTTTACTGACCAATACAAGTGACAATCCAATGAAGGTGATGAGGAAAAAAATAATCACGTTTTCTCATTTAATCCATAGTCAAAAGAAGAGAAATTCATCATTTTTTGGGGCATCTGAAATATGATTACCAGAGGACGTTGCCAAAAATATTCATGTACTAGTGAATCAAGAGCAAATTTCTGTTTTGTTGGAACATCAGCAGGATAAGTACTCTGATTGTTTGAAAATATTGGGTGATATTTTTCTCAAGCCAACATGACCTAGCTTGGGAAAAAAAGTGATTCATAAGTAAATACTGGAGAATCTCCACCAATACAAATGCAACCAGAATGACAATTAAAAGCTGCTGAGGCAGTAGAAACAATGAAAATCAGTAAACTGATTGAGCATGGGCTCTTTGTGACTTCCTTAAATCCAAGGGCCAATATGACCCTTATAGAAAATATTTAGGATGGATTAAATTAAGTGGTGATCAAATATCATCAATAAGCAATATCACCATGTAGGAATCAAATCTTTTGCTGAGGGTAGATGGATCGCTCAATTGGCTAATGTAATAAAAAAATTCTGGCTATGGATTTGATCTTAATCTATTGGCAGATAGACTTTTCAAAAAATGATCAGGATAAGTTTGCAATAATCACAGAACAAAATTATACCAGCTGACTATAATGCCACAAGGAATATACAATGCGCTTGTTACTTTTCAAAGGGCTATAGATTCCATTCTAAGCAATAAAAAGTTGTTTTGCATATTAGTATATTTTATTTTATCAACGTTTTTAGTTGGAAATTTACAAATTATCTTGAATATTTGGAGTAAGTGCTCCAACGCCTAGTGCAGCAAATTATAAAAGCAAGCTAAGGAAATGACAATTTACAGGAGAGGGCTTAAACATCTGGGGTTTGTGATTAACTCTGATGAGTTGATACCTCAATAACAGAATATACTGGATGTCAAACGTATATCAAACCCAATTAGCGTTTTGATATAAGAGTCTCTTTAGTAATGAATGGTTTCTATTTACAATAAATCAAAGAGTTTTATAAGAATTACTGATCTATTTCATTTAATAAAAGGATCTAAAGAAGGATTCATAAGAAATGAAGAGGCTAAAGGTTTTTATAATAAGTTACAAAATTACTTGATATCCAGTCCTAATTTTAAGTATCCTATTTTACATAAAGCTTCTATAATACATTTAAATGTCTCTAGTGGTGGTTGGTGCAATTTTAAAATAAGGAAATGATGCTGGGGTTAAGCATCCCATGGATTATGTAAATTAGACATTAACGCCATATAAAAGAAACTGAATCATGATGGAGCACAAAGGCCTCAAGATAAGGTGCATGTAAACGATTTTAAGTTTATATTCATGGGATAAACTTATGGTCATAACTGATCACTCATATTTAATTGGTTGCATAATATGAATGAACCAGAAGGGTGTATAACTCGATGGGCTTTATAGTTACAAGTCTAATATTATCAAAATCATTCTCAGGTTGGGAGCAGCGCATCATAATGCTGATGGATTATTAAAATTAACTTCCATTAATGAAGTGTATCAGCAATAGGATGAAGTTATTTTCAACGAATGATTGAATAAAATATTGGGGTGAGCCCTATGAGATACTAAAATGTAATGAAAAAATTATGGAATACAATTAAATGAAGAACAGAAAAATTTACAAATTATTAGTTGGAAAGAGATATTTGTTTCATAAACCATTAGAATGTTCTGCGATTATTCAAGCTATACAAAAGGTCATAGGTCATGGTGGCCTGAGAAAAACTGATTAGTTACCTTCACCAGTATTATTACTGGAAATCGCTAAACTAAACCATGGCGGATTATTTAGCCTGTTGTGTGGAATGTCAACTCACAAGCCTCATGATTATGTGGCAAATATTGCTTGTGCGCTGAAGTTTTTCATGGCACATGGTATCACTTGATGTGATAAGACCGCTGAATTTCAGTACTAGGGGATTAGAATACATAATAGTTTCAATAGACTATCTGACCAGATGGATTGAAGCCAAAGCCTTGAGTCAGGTAGATGCGTTAAGCACTGCAAGATTCATCCTTGACAAGTAGTATACCAACATGGATGTCTACAAGTGTTATACAGTGAAACAGAGATATTTTACCTCCTATGTGACACCAAGGCTAAATGAACTAATGGGCTCACAGAAAGGTATCTTTTCCATACCATCCATAAATGAACAGAATGGTAGAACTATCAATGTTACCCTAGCAGCAATGTTAAGAATATTAGGTAGTGGTAAACACCCATTAAATGATCCTAGCTAAGTTCATAACCTTTGCATATAATATCAGTCATCATACAGCAACAAGAAAAACGCTTTTCAAACTTCTATATGGATGAAGAGCTGCATTTCCAGAAAACTAATAATTAGTAGTAGAAATGATTGTGGGGATAACAAATGATTAAAAACTTATTCTGACTGATCAATAATACGTTCAGTTATAACCACATGCATTTGATGCACCAATTAAAAAATTAGAGAGAAAAACAAGGTGATTGCAGTCAACCAGCGCTCAAAGAATACTATGTGATGGAGGTTACCCGTTTTGATACTCATAGATTTAATAAAAATATGGACGCCTTATAGTTGGGCCTTTTAAAAGATTATTGCCAAGTGCGCTGGTTGAGGTTTATCCTCAACATCACATTTCACTGATCTTTGATAAGACAGGACAAGCTGATGTGGAAGACAAAGGGGGTGAGAGAGCATTAGTTTTGGCTAGACCCCAGGTTGAGACTAAGACTGGGGAAGGATAAAAGTTAGATGTTTTGTCAAGCCTGGGGTCAAACCAAATGGTTTTGAAGTGGGTGGTTTCTAGGTTATAGGTGGATTCAAATCAGAATTGGAATGCTTTTTGGGTGTGTTGGTTCATCCACTACAAAATTCAATCTAGTCTAAAACAATTGGAGTTTTCTTATTGCATATTTCAAAAGACATAGTATCAAGCATAACAAATGAGCTTGATCTATGCTTGCAGCAGAGAACTATAAGAGAAGAGACTGGAGAATGGGGATGTTCTCTAGTCTCGTTTTCTATCTACTTTCCTAAATATATCAAATAAAGACTTTCCTAAGCCTTACTTATTTTTATTACTGTCTTCTGAGATTTATATTGATAAATTTAGTCTAACAGCGGCCATGTTTGGCCTATATGAACAGGAATTGGACTTTGAGAGCGAGATTGGGAAGGCTATTGCCTCCCTATACACCTTGTCTAGGAGCTAGGGCATGTTGCTGGGGGTAAGCATACTCACAACTGTCCTCCAAGGGGTGTTTATCCACGGCTCCTGTAGCACACGCACTAAAAAAATGGTCTCAGGGACCTTGTATGCCCTGTGGTCATTGACTTGAGCCCTGCTTCCCAATTCATTTGTGGCTCACTGGAAGGAGCCAGTGCGTTACATTAGCGGAACTAATTTACTTTCCTGTCGTTGTGTTGTCAAGAAAAAGAGGAGCTAAAAGCAGTTGTGTTTCCTGTGTGGTATCACCATACCATGAAGCTTTCAATGGTGATATTTTCAGCAGTGTTTATGCTTCATGAGGTATACTGGGTGATGGAGTGTGTGTCCCAGTGTGGTGGGAAAGTGGCAGAACAATGAAAACCAGAGTGAAGATTCCATCAATGCTAAGTTTAGGGAGTTGGAGCTGATCTATCAGACGTTTGGCTGGGTTCAGTTCCAAGGGTGGTTGACAAAGGCTTCAGGGGGTGAGGATTCGTTTGCTTTACAGTTGAAGCAAGTTTTGGTGACCTTGATCATGAAGCTTTCAAACTGAGTAATGAACTTTTGGAGAAGCAGGTGACGTTGCCTGACTCAGCAGAGGAGTGTTTGAACTTGATTGACCGAGCAGCATGTCCAGATGAGGCACAAGAGATATCTTAGTCAGCTTTGCTGCAGTGCAGCCAGGGGAGGTAGTCTGTGGAGGAGTATGGTCAGATGTTCCAGGCACTGGCCAAAGCAGCCAAGGCGTCAGAGTCCCAGCTTCCTCGCATGTTCCATCAGAACTTGCAAGCTGATCTGTTATTGGCATTTGCAGCAGTGTGGCTGGCAGCGACGTTGGAGGAACAGGTGGCCTTGGCCTTGCAGGTGGAGCAGCAGGTGGCCTTGGCCCAGGATCGCCAAAAGTTGATGCGGTTCCTAAGTGGTTCCTATGGAAAGGAGGCAATGAGATGAGCAGGTTCAGAGCCTGTGTACAGCTCAAAGGGGTTCAGGTATGTGGAGGAGGAAGGAAAGGGTCAGGGGGAGCCTAGAGAGGGCGGCGAATTGCTGGGGGCGCAATGGTTGAGAAGCCCATTCAGGTTTCTGAGGCCCCAAAGATGAATAATATTGCTCTATATAACTTCCGCAAGAAGCCAGTGAAGCCATTGTCCCAGAATAAAAAGCTTCCTTCGCTTTATTCATATTTATTTTTACCCGTAGAATTGCGGGAAGGTCCCAGGAAGAAGGAGTGTGGAAAGGTCCTGGACCTGGTGGACACTGGTGCTGTTAAGAATTATGTGGATGAGGAGTGTTCAAGAACAAGTGCATTGCCGTTGCAGGAGGATGGATCTGTGTTTTTGGCGGATGCCACCAAGAGGACTGCGGTCTGGAAGGTGCAGGCAAGATCCTGTTGATACAAGGCCCAGATGAGTTTGAGGAAGAATTGCACGCTGTGACACATTTGCCTCACCCAGTGGTGCTGGGAATGAGGTGGTGGCACCAATTCCGTCCAAAATTTTAATATGATTAAGGGGAAAGTGCTGTTGTCACCCAAAGGCTTAGATGTGTGGAAGTAGGAATTCCAGTACCAGGGGTCATCAGTGAAACAAATGGGGGGAATATCTTCAGTTGCGCCATTGGAGGGTTTTCCAAAGGAGTACCAGGCTTTTGCATCAGTGTTTGAACCCAAGGGTGAGGCACCCTTCCCACCTACAGGGAACTTTGAATTTAGTTTCCTGTTCAAAGAGGGCTCTGAGTTGCCAAGGGGATGTCCAGTTTATCAATTGAACCCCAGGCTCAGAGAAGCTATTGATCAATATGTCCATAAGATGCTAGGTCTGGATTTGATTGTGCCGCCCAAATCGTCTGTGGTTTTATCAGTGCTGCTGGTGCCAAAGGCGAGTGGGGAGCTACGTCCTTCTGTGGGCTTCTGGAACCTCAATGTGGTAACAGAGCCTGGCCCTTATCCAATGTCACTCCTGGAAGACATTCTACCCATGAATTTGGGGTGTGTGGTGTTCACCAAATTGGATCTGGTTGATGCATTCAATCAGATTCCTGTGCGACCAGAGCACCTGAAGTATACCATGTTTAAGTGTCACTTGGGATATTTTGAGTATCAGTTTATGCCATTTGGGCTGCGTAACGCCCCTGCAGTTTTCCAACGCATGATAGATTGTGTGTTTGGGGAGTTGGTGGGTAGGTGTTGCGTTTCCTATATAAATGATATTCTAATATTTTCAAGGTCAGTTAAATATTATGTGAGGGATGTAAGGAGTGTTCTGGAGGTGGTAAGCCAGGCGGGCTTGAAGTTGAAGCCACCTAAGTGTGAGTTTAATAAGGACTCTATGTCTTTCCTGGGAAATCTGGTTTTCCAGGGGGGTTAGCAATATGTCCTGATAAACTGCGAGTAGTGAAGGAATGGATGGCCCCCAGTAATCAGACTTAAGTGCAGAGTTTTTTGGGAGTAGTGAACTTTGCAAAGAGGTTCTCCAAGAATTTAGCTGAGTGGGCTGTGCTACTAACAAGTTTTGGTGGGAATTTACCTTTCGTTTGGGGGGAGGCTGAGGAAAGGGCTTTCCAGAAGGTGAAGACCAGTCTGCTGACAGCCCCAGTTCTGACCCATCCTGACCCCAACAGACCGTTATTAGTAGAGACAGATGCGTCAAGCTTTGCACTTGAAGCGGTGCTATTGCAGGAGGGTAAAGACGGGCTTGAGCACCCTGTCTTTTACTTCAGCAGGAAGATGGTGCCCGCTGAGACAAATTACCCAGTCTATGACAAAGAACTTTTGGCAATAGTGTTGGCATTATAGGAATGAAACACCATCTGTTGTACGCCAGGCATATAGTTGTGATCCAGACTGATCATCGAGCCTTAGAGTATTATAAGTCCGCATTTCTGATGAATCAGAGACAGGCCCAGTGGCGCTTATATTTGGCTCAATATTACTTACGAATTGAGTATAAGCCAGGGAAACAGAATATCTTGCCAGATTTGTGGAGTTGTGATTCAGGGTTCGTGTTCTCTGAGGAGGAGTTGAGGAAGTTTAACACCACTACAATGTTGCCATTGAGATTGTTTACAATGATCTGAGGTTGAAGAGAAGGAATTCAGGGAGAATTTGGACTGCACAGTGGAGGAGTGAGTTTGGCCAGCTGATCTTGGATGAGACGAGTGAAGGGGAGGCGAGCAAGAAACATGTGGGGTTCTCAGTCCAGGGAGGTCTTATCTGGCATGAAGGAAGGATCTGTGTTCCAGTGATGAGTTTTCAGCAGGAGGTGTTAGCAGCTAACCACGATCATCATTTGGCTGGATATCCAGGCGAGGAGAAGACACTGGATTTGGTTCATCGTCAGTATTAATGGAGGGGAGTGGGTGCTGCAGTATGGCAGTATGTGGATTGATGTGTGGTGTGTGCCAGGTCAAAGTCCTGCCATATGGCGCCAGGAGGTAAATTGAAGCCACTTCAGATTCCATCTAGGTCAAGGGCCTCTGTGAGTGTGAATTTTATCACAGGGTTGCCCAAGTCCTAGGGGATGGACGCCCTGATGGTTGCGTTGGATCGCCTGACAAAGTATGCAGAGTTTTTCCCTTTTCAGTCAACCATCTCTGCAAAGGAAGCAGGTTATATCTTTATGAATGAGGTCCTTTCCCAACATGGGGTACCAGAAAAGATTGTGTCAGACTAAGGTCCACAGTTCACATCTTAATTCTGGTTACATCTATTGGAAACTTGAAGATAAAGGCCTCCCGTTCATCAGCTTTCTATCCCCAATCAGATGGCCAAACTGAGAGGGTAAATCAAATATTGGAACAGTATTTGAGGTGCTATGTCTCAGGGCGGCAGGATGATTGGGTTAGTTGGGTGAAGTTAACGCAATTTGCATATAAAAACTACAAGCATGCCTCCACAGGGATAACCTCATTTTACGCAAACCATGATCAGCACACAGAAGGTATAGGGCCTCAGGAGCAGGGTCGGAATCCAGCAGCAGATGAGCTGTTACATGAGACTTGGGATACCTTGAGGCTCCTGAGAAGGAATCTAGAGGCGGCGGTTGCAGCTCAGAAGAGGAAAGCAGTTAGGCATTGGTCAGAGGGGAGCGTTTTCAAGAAGGGTAATTAGGTATTAGTAAATGCTTGGAACTATGCCATACTTGTGAGGAGCTGGAAGTTGGGGCCAGTGGAGTTGGGCCCATACCCAATAGTGAGGGAAGTGAATGAGGTGGCGTTTGAACTGAATTTGCCAGAGGGGTCACGGTCTCATCCAGTGTTGCATGTGTCACAGCTCAAACCATTCTTGGGACAACCACCTGAAAAGGCCTCCCCACTGTTTCCAGATAAAAGGGGGGCCAAGGAGTACAAGGTGGAGGAGATCCTGGACACAAAGGTAGTACGGAGTCATAGGTCATTTTTGGTCCAGTGGAAAGGTCATCCAGTTGAGGAGGCCACATGGAAGACGTCCAGAGATTTCACCCAGTGTCCTGGGAAGATCTGAGAGTTCTTCTTGTCTAGGGGGTGATGTGACGGTTGAGGATTATCCTCAACATCACATTGCACTGATCTTTGATATGACAGGACAAGCTGGTGTGGAAGACAGAGGGGGTGAGAGAGCATTAGTCTTGTCTAGACCCCAGGTTGAGACTAAAATGAGGAAGGACGATGGTTAGATGAATTGTCAGGACTGGGGTCAAACCAAATGGTTTTGAAGTGGGTGGTTTCTAGGTTATAGGTGAATTCAAATCAGAATTGGAATGCTTTTTGGGTGTGTTGGTTCATCCACTACAAAATTCAATCTAGTCTAAAACAATTGGGATTTGCTTATTGCATATTTCAAAAGACATAATGTCAAGCATGACGAATGAGCTTGATCTATGCTTGCAGCAGAGAACTATAAGAGAAGGGACTGGAGAATGAGGATGTTCTTTAGTTCCGTTTTCTATCAACTTGCCTAAATATTAAATAAAGCTGTTCCTAAGCCTTACTTATTTTTATTACTGTCTTCCGAGGCTTATATTTATAAATTTAGTCTAACAGCGGCCATGTTTGGCCTATATGAACAGGAATTGGACTTTGAGAGCGAGATTGGGAAGGCTATTGCCTCCCTATACACCTTGTTCAGGAGCTAGGGCATGTTGCTGAGGTAAGCATACTCACAACTGTCCTCCAAAGGGTTGTTATCCGCGTCTCCTGTAGCACATGCACTAGAAGAATGGTCTCAGGGACCTTGTCTGCCCTGTGGTCATTGACTTGGGCACTGCTTCCCAATTCATTTGTGGCTCACTGGAAGGAGCCAGTGCGTTACACCAAGTCAGTGATGGATAACTATGAAAGCTCAAACTTCTCCAATGGTTGTACTGTGAATAAGGTCCATAGAAAATACATATAATATTGGATCCAAGAAAAATATAAAAGCTAAGGATAAAGGATAAAAAATATACTCTTAACATGAAAACATAGAAAATGTGCTATATTAAGATAACAAATATAACTTTTATATATAAGGAGATTCATATAATAAGTAAAGAAATATATATATAAGACTAATGATATGTTTTAACTTTCTTTGTGAGCTTATGTCTTGGGGCTTGTGCCCACTTATGATGTCTTAGGGGGAGGGGGATGAATGCTAGGGTAGTGAAGATATCAGAATGTAAGGTCAGCGTAGACGTTTTTCAGGATTATTTCTTGTTAAAACCAGTTTTTTTGTTGTTGTATGTCATGAAGAAAGAGAAATCAAAGATCTGTACTTATCAATTTGTGAGATCCCTAACTGGAGAAAGGCTTTCAGTGATTTATAATTAGCAAGAATGACTAAGTAACCCTGGTATGGCGTGTAGCCTTGTGAAACGTGCTTGTGTGAGATGCCAGTGAACATGTGAAGGAGAAGATGATGATGAATTGTGCTGCTGAGAATGGTCATGCGAAGTAGCGTCAAAAAAAGGAAAAGATAAAGCTCTGCTGAAGCAGTAGAATTATATTGGACTGAAGAACGCTGATTAAAATAGATTGATTTAAATTATGCTTGCTGGATTAAGCCATAGAACAAAGTGACAACAAACTTTGAAACATCATCTTCACTGTATAATCTAGTCAAGCCAGGGGATGCGTTAGAGATTTTTGAAATTCCATATAACCAACTGTGAAAGAATTATGTATAACTCTCTGTCTAATACTTATTTTGTTCGCTTTCTTATAAGCAACCTTATTGGATGTTGGAGTTGTCAATGGTTAATAACTATTTTTAAGAATGCTCTCATATGAGACATTAGTTTATTCTATTGTATGATTTGATTACAATCCTGACAATTAGTGGCTCGTTGGGGATCATTACCAACAATGTCTGTAAAGAAAAAGATTTTGGGTTTTTTAGCTTTAGTGTTACCAAACCCAAAAGGGGGCGTCGCCACGCATCTTTATTTATAAATAAGCCAAATAAAGGGATAATTAAAAAAATTCTAATATAGCCCCTAAGTTATCAGCCTAGGAAGCCATATCAGAAGGTGAGTAAGCTTTGGGGAAACTTTTGTCTGGCGCCTGCTTTAGCTGGCGGACCATTGAAGATAACACAGGGGTTGGGAATCAGCTACATGTGGCATAAGGAGGTATAATTGTGGGTTCTCTTCATTAATGAGGCCAGCGGTGTCCATCGACTCAACATATTGAGAAAGTTGATGCTCAACAAAAGTGATGAGAGCTGGCACACGAGTATACAACTTAATGCGCCGTTGGGTTTGGGGATAATTGGGGTCAAAAAGAGAGGTTTTTGCTGCATTGATGCAGGCTTGGCTCGCACCAAAAGTGAGCTTTGACAATATTTTTGTTTAAAATTTTCAAAGATCAAATTATTTATGCAGATTGAACATAATTTGTTGCAATCAATAAGGGGTTTTTGGAGTTACTGAAGCATTGTCAATGCCTTTTATGGATTTAACTTGAAGATTATCCTGATAAAAAGTGGTCTGCTGTAGGTGGTTAAGTGTCCCATTACTTAATCAGGCTGCTATATTGTAAAGACTTTTGGGCTGGTGTTGAAAAAAGGAGTTAGGTCATGCTATTTCAGGAATAAACCCATGGTGAGTTGTAATCTAGTTGGTGGTGGATACTGATTATGTAGATGAATTGCTCATCATTTAATATAACTTTTTAGTGTTAATATTATTCTGGCGATAGATGCTGATGCCATTGGATTGCTAACCAAAGAGTTGATCATCAAGATTCCTATCGAGTTATTTATTCTATTTAAAGAAAATTCAGAAGTTAATTTAAGACAAATATATATAGTAATACAATTTATATTGTTCTTTTGAGACATTTAAGAATTATTTTTCCTTATCTATGTTGTATTCTTAAGTTTTCTAGTGGAAGAGTTGATAAGTTAGTTTCTTTTATTTTATAAATGTTCTCAAGTTACCATAAGTAAATCTTTTAGTATCTAATTGTAGGAGTATATCTTAGTGAGATTAATACTATTGATTGTGATGAGACTCAAATAGATAGTTGTCTTCACCCAGTTATCGCACAACTATATATTAAGTAAACAAAAGGGAGGATACCTCAGTGGTAGAGTATGGACCCTCTACCACTGCCTCCCAAGTTTGATCCCGGTAATGAGCTTTGGGTAGGGGACAATTTTGACTGTGTTGGTTTTGCACGCCAATGCCCTGAACTGAGATAGCGAATAGCAAAGGCGGTCCATGGAGTTCCTGGCCTATCATACGCCGCGCTTGGAGTTTTTCCGGGTTTTATCCTCCTTTCCCATTTTATTCACTTCCCTAATTGGTGAAGTATCATCCCCAGGTTGGCCCACCTCGAATAAAATTGTATATTAAGTAAACAAGTATGAGACCTTTGCAGTAAATCCTTAAAAGTATACAGCATTACGATCTTTATTGTCCACTTATCAGAGTATTTAATTGTGGTTAAAGGATTTAAAGGTCTAGGGCGCCTCTCACCACCATTTTATATCAGCAGTTATAGGTGAAGATACTTTTTTCTTTATAAAAAACAGGCACATTTGTGGTCTAAAATTTTAATACCTCAGTTCTTTGAAACAGTTGTTTATGGGAAGTAGCCTCAGGGAGGCTAAGCAAATAACAGGGTTCTATGGGAGCAAAAATGGTCGCAATGTCTGAGTTAAAACGTGCTTAATTCTTGTTAGTACCAAAGAATTAAGAATGGCACCTATTTTCTGAAAATAAGCATTAAGGCAGATTCATCCTCCCTAATGAACCTGCCTCTAACTTCTGATCCTCAAATTATTTAGTTTTAGAAATTTAGTATAAAACTTTAACAACCCCCTTCCATGCTATCCAAGAATTACATATGATGGCATTTGGTTGGATTGCTTTTATTTTACAATTCAAAAGTTTATGTTTATGCTTGTATTTTACTCTTGATTCTTTTTATCTCATCGCCCTGAGCTTTCAACACCTTTCTTGTGGCTTCCAGTTACTCCCAAGCTTAGTGTTGACTGTTGTAGGTATCTAGCTGCCCTGGAAGGAAGCTTTAGTCTGTTTTTTGAACATCTTTGATCAAAGGTATTGTTCAGTTGATAATCTTGGCTTTAAGGTGAGTAGGAAATGATCATTTAGTTTTGTAAGCTTATAAATTGGCTTAAGTAGTCTCACTCAGATAACATATTTGGTCAAGGAAGACATATTATGATTGCAGGTGTATATTACCTGTGTTTGTACTTTTGTCTAAAGTTACATAAGCCATGGACTTTTAGAATAAATTATCTGATAAATCTTCTCTGTCATCAACTAATCAAGAAACCCAGTTTTGTTAGTCCATTTGTGATTGATGGCTCTGGTAGTATATTCATTGTATTCGTCATGTAATCTAATAAAGACTAACCTAGAAATTCAGGTAAGTACCAGAGTATTAATCATATTGTGTGCCTAAAGGGATTGGTCCTTGTTGGCATAGATAGCAATCAACCTCATAAAAATCAACTTTGAGCCTCTACATCAAAGCTTTGCTTTTTACTACTGATCTTTTAGGTCTATACCACGAATCTAATAGAGAGGCATGTTATTGGGCAGCAAAATATTGTGATTTTACATAAAGGGGTGGACATTTATTCCAATTACATCTTAGAAATTTGAAGGTGCTTAGTATGGTTTACAATTCTAAATTGATGACTAGTAAACGCTGCGTAAACTTTCCAAAGCTGAAACATCTCTAAGTTTGTGAAAAAAGTTTTAACTATTGTAAGCCTACAATACCCTAGAAGCTTAAGGCATTGTAGCAGTGCAAGTGCTAATTTCTTAACATCTATGGTCATCCACTGCCTCTAGAAAAAGATGATTTTTATTTCATGTATCTGGATAAGCTCAGTATTGACCATGGAGCTTTTGGAGGTCAGGGTTCACGCCATATATATTTTTCGATTTAAGTAATTTTCTTCTATAATCAAAATTTTATTTCAGAATTAGTAATATTGTCTATCTTCCTGTAATAAGCATCAGAGTTAAAATAACCAGGGTAACACAGGTTGGATTTTAGAATGTTGAGAATTAAAATATCTTGTAGCACAACAAGAGATGGTAGTAGTCAATACAAGAAAGGCTTAAATATTCTATTTCTTTATCAAAATAAGGTGACATCTTGCCTATTAATTTTGGTCAATATCCTTAAGCTAAATATAATAAAAAATTAATACTATGAATAGATGGTGACTGGACAATAAGGTTATTCATGTTACCATGAGTTTTTATAGTTAGTCCTATTTATCTTCATTGTCTTAATTTTGTAATTTACAAGCTGTTGATTCTTATTTTTCTAACAGGATATAAACATTATAGGACTTTTTGCCATTCATAATTTTCATTAATCTTCAGGATCCTAATTAACATATAATAATTGGAGCCAACAGAGGGAGTCAAGGGGCAAGTATCCACCAGGTTTTATAGATAGGTCACAATGGATAAGTAAGCTCTCTGTGTTATTAAGCAATTTATCAAAATTTGTGGTAAATCTCAGACATAATGATATTTCTTTGTAAAAATTGGGCATCCACTCCTCATGACGCTCAATCTATGCATATGCAATTTTTTACCTCATGTCATTATCTTGAGAACTTATTATAATACTTTTGGTGCACTTATACCTATATATAGAAGAGTTTAGTTAGTGGTCCCAATTCTAGTCAATAAAGTTTTATCAGCTTTTATAAAACCATATAATTTTGGCTATAATTATTGATAATCTTGCCTACTTAGTATCTCTCAAACCATTTTTTCATACTTTTGGTATCAATAGCTATCACCAGATATAATTATATTTTCCATAAGATTATCTTTATAGAAATCTTTTTTATGAAAAATAATAAATTCTTGGATTGATATTAAAAGATTTTATTATTAATAATTCATATCAAAAGGTTTTTCATATGCTTTTAATTTAATCCTAGAAACAGGTGTATTAGTAATATATCAAAAAAAATTTCAAATAATTCTACTTTGGAATCTAAAGCTTTTATACTGATCTCTGAGAGCAATTGATAAGTTAATAATGTGATGCATGACCTTATCATTTCTTCTTACCCATGTCAAAATCTGCTGATAAACACATAACAAAGCTAATTTTATAAATAGATATAAAATTTTAATTGTGTAAGGCACCTAAGGAGTTCTTATTTTATGATGAAAGATATTTTACACTACATATGGGTTATCTTTATTTAATATAAAGCTTACTTGTTTACAAAAAAGTTTGTAACCATTAAATTTTCTACAAAAGACTCATAGCTAATAATTCTATTATTTTACTCAGTTTAAGTTAACTTAACTAGCTTTTCTCTCTCATAACAATCACTTTAGTTACTACAATTCAATTCGAACAGTAAATTTGGATAATCACACACAGGAGAGATGGGCGACTTTATCAATAAAAATAATACAACATGGGCTAGCGTCGCGGTGAGTGGTGCACTTAACAGTGTAACTAAGGGCAAGAAACGCCCTGGAGGGGGACCAGGAACCCAATCTGCAAAGAAATTGAAAACTCAGACACTGTCTGGGTTTATGGTATTTACTGTAAAGCTCACGCAATATATGTACATTCAGTTTAACCAACCCCTTGTCAAAAGTGGAGCATGGTATCAGACTCTTCCTTGGGGATGAGTCACCAACCCTGTGGGAGAAAACATGTGAGGCACAGCCCTCACTTTTCCCTCACGTGGTGTATGTAGCCACCAACAACATAGGCCATGGCTGGATTGATATTGGTTTCAAAACAGCCAATGAAGCTGATGCTGCAGCAAAAGTCTATGTAAAAATTGCCCTCCCCGAGGGCAAAAAAATTGTGCACACTGCATGCACCAGATGGAACAAAGCAAAAACTTTGTTCATCTCTTTTGACTCGCTCCCCACCAACCTTCCTCGTAAGGTAATCAAGGAGGAGCTCTGCAAAGGTCTTATGGCCTACAGAGAAATTCAGTAACTCAAATTATATTGATTTTGCCTGATGCCCAACCTGTGCACAGGCAAAGCTATCGCCATAATCAACCCCTTCCCAGAAGTGGAAGAGGACTTATCCAAAATTCCCCACACAGCGAATTTCACTTTGCAGATGGGGGCCAATCAGCTGCATTCTGAGTTACACCGGAATGCACACTGCCCATTTGCAACCACTGTGGCTCACTGGGCCATAAGGAACACACATGCCCTGTGAAAGAGAGCTTAATGGAAAATGATTAATGTGAGGAAGCAATGGACGAAGATAATAAAAACTTCGCCAAAATGACTGACAGTCACCACCCATTCCGCTGGGGTGAAGATGGACTATACTCCATCGTGGACCCAGTTACACACAAACAACGTAAAGTGGCACAAAAAGCCCACAAGCGAGCAGCAGCTGAAGTGGCAGCACACGCGGAGTCCGCCATTAACCCCAGACAAATTCAGGAGGATATTTCAGATATTCACTGAGCCAACCAATCAGAACAATATGCCCAGGTTGAAAATTTTCACAGTATCCTGACTGAGTCAGAAAGCGACATCAGTCATGCACATAATGAGGAACAATGCAACCATAACTTGGGTGAAAATGTGGTGCACAATTCACCAAAGTTGAACCCCAATAATATAGAATCCAATCAACAATCCGCATCAAATCAACACAAGACCTGTGCGGGAAAGGTTGATGCAAATGAAAAAAACTGCAGTTCCCATGAATCATTGGGTCATATCAAGGGAACCAACAATAGCAGTGAAAGAGTTGGAGTACAGACGCGGAGCATGGCCAAAATGAGCTGCAGTGGGGTAGGGCCAGAGGGCCCTCCCAACCACTCCTGAGGCGCCATGGGCACCTCAGTGTCAATAGGGATGCTAAACATTGTGGGAGCCAGGGCTCATACATCCCAAGCCAAAAAGCTGGAATTCCTGCGAAAACCTCTTGTAGACATCTTGGCCATCCAAGAAACCCACTGTCTACAAGGGGAAGAAAGATCCTGGTCAGCCAGGGTCGCACCATCACAATCAGTATGGACGTCTCACTGTGGGGTGAATGTCCAAAACAACAAAAAATTTAAAATTACAAATTTGTCATCACACTTACACAGTTGAGTCCTGGTAGCAACAATCACATGCCAAGAGGAAATAATTTTGATAGCATGTGCCTATGCACTATGCACTGCAACTGAGAGAAAACAATTTTTTGAAAACATTTCTACTCTTACCCTCCCACCAGATACCATTATGTTAGGCGATTTCAACTGCTAGAAAACCCTAATACGGATTGATGGCCTAATCCCAGGGGATACCCACCTGAACACATTGAATTCCACACAATGAAGGCATCCCTTGGCTTACAGGATGCTCTCCCCCCAGTTCACCACTCCTTCCCCACATGACGTGGCCCAAAATATGTGAGGGAGCGCTCATATCGATGAGTCCAATTGACCACATCCTTGTCCCACAATCCCACCGCTCAAGAATCTCCAAATTTACAACAAAAAAGATCAATTTTTATGACCACCGATTGGTAATGGTGCAGTTAGTGCCAACCCAATACCACACACAGGTGTCGCCCTGGAGAAAGCTTCACCCAGAAAATATAAAATTGCCCAAGATATCCAACTGGGTCAAAAACGAGGCTAAAAACCCAGAATTCACAGTCCCATTCACTTTAGATCCCATCAGAACATGGTAAATTTAAAAAAGGATTTTAATCAACAAAACCTGACATATTGCATCATGTAAGTACACCGTGGACATGGCCACAATCAAGTGTACCTTGGAGGAATTAGACCACCTGGAGATAAATACTCCAAGATCTGGCTATAGCCCCAACTGGGGACGCAAATGGGCATAAATATCCGCCCAACTTAACAATCTAATCTTTGAACACTCAACACAGAATCAAACTATCAAACAAAGGCAAGTTCATAAAGGAAGGTGAAACCTGGTTGACATACTTTTTCCACCAATTACACTCCCGCAGAAACCAGCCCGCATGCACACAGGCCGCAAGACCAACAGTACCATGGCAACTGACCCTGAGGAGGTCAAGGCGGAAGTACACCATTATTACACCAAATTATATTGTGAAACGCCAACAGATTCACAAAAAATTAAGGAATTTATACAAACTGCTGAGATACAAAGTACACCACCAAATCACAACATACTATCCCTAATTACAAGGGAGGAGCTTTGGGAGACAATTCATGGTGCACCACGTAGGAAATGCCCAGGGCCTGATGGGATACCCTACGAATTTTACAAAAAATATTTTCAACAAATCGCCCCCCTCCTATTGGCGTCTATGAACCAGTGCTTGATGGAAACACGCCTATTACCAGGAGGCCATGAATCCTACGTTATAACCTTATATAAAAAGGGTGACAATTTGAACCTGACCAACTGGCGCCCAATTGCACTCCATAACACTGACACAAAAATTATAACAAAAATTTTAGCAGCTAGATTAGGCGCAATTGCATCTGACGTCCTATCACCCAACCAGTTTGAGTTTTTACCAGAGTGTTCAATATGGAACAACATTCACCCTGTTGCAAACATTTGCCAATCCAAAGCAACTGGTGCACTGGTCTTCTTGGATCAGGAAAAGGCGTATGACCGTGTTAGCCGGCCATACCTAAAAGAATGTCTACATGCCTTTAAACTCCCACCCAGATTCATAAACTGGGCGATGCTCCTCACAGAATCTGCAACCATGGCTGTATGCGGCCCTGGATTCCTAACAAACAAGATTAAACCACACAGAGGGCTCAAACAAGGGGATCCACTCAGACCATTGCTTTACAAATTAAGCTTTGATCCACTACTCCGAGTAATTGACTCACGTCTCATGGGGACAACTGCACAAGGACAACCAATGGTCAAGATACTGGCCTTTGCGGATGACTGCGTAGCAGGTATAGCAAACAATGAAGATGCCCAACAGCTGGAACGCACTCTAGAGGAATACTCCAAGGTGAGCAATGCATCACTCAACAAAAGAAAGACAGAAATCATCTTCTTAGGCAAATACACAAACGACTGGGCCACAACATCAGAACCTCATACCAACACACGAAGGAAAACCAATCATTTTACCCTTTGAAACACCTCCCACCATCACTCCTGTCTGACACCTTGGAATTTGGCTAGAATCAGGGGGATATGCTAACGAGACAATGGAAAGTAACCTGTTACAACAGGTATCCAAACGCGTCGCCTCCCTCAAGGGAAGAACACCAGGATTAACAGGGCGAGTAACAGTTGCTAACTCTCTCATCCTCCCAATACTATGGTACCCATCCCATGCGATCGTCTTCTCACCTACCTTTATAACTTCAATCCACGCGCTTATCCAGGGCTGGCTGTGGCCCAGCTCTCACCCTCCTATACGGATGGAAACACTATTTGGCCCACGCTCAAGTGGAGGCATGGGACTAATAGATTTTGAGAGCTTACCAATCATATCCTAGGTACCTGGATAAAGGAAATCCTTGCTCCAGACCTCCCACAACAACATTGGTCCAGAGCAGCAAGGACTAACTTTGCACAGGCGCTCAAATTAACCAACCCACATAGTCCACCCAGACTACTTTCATACCTTGCCAAGCACCCTACTGCAATGGGTTCGCATGGAACCTCCCCTCATTTCAAACATATCCTCCAAACTATCCGCCGTATGGGATGGACCATAGAGAACATGGGTACTATACAGGGAAGGGGATGACCCAGCCCCCAATTAAAATTAAGAAACTTAGAAAACCACCCCCAGAGAGATATGCTCGCAACAACCTTAAACATAGCTAGTATAGAATACTTAGATATGTTGGGTATTCCCTATGAATTGACCACACAGAAGGTAGTGTGGAAAATAACTCACCACCCACTCCTACAGCTGAAGATAAGAGCAAACGCCTGGCACTGTCTGAAAAGGACCTATAGGATGGCGGACCTCTCCAACTCCCTCCACAAAACATGTGCAGTATGTGGAGGGAGGGATCCCTACATCACCGCCTAGAAACATGCCCCCCAACCAAAGCTATATGGCAGGAAGTCGCACGCCTGCTTAAGATCCAAAACGAACAGGAATTCTCAATATCAAAGAGCATCTTTGTGCTCCAGATCGAGTCACCAATCCCATCTACTCTCCATTCCCTAATAATACCCATTGCAATGTGGACAATCCACACAATTGCATTAGATGCGTTCAAGGGCACGGTCCCAACCATTCATGGGGTTATTAACAGATTCCATGTCCACTTACTGGAGCACTTCCAAGCCTAGCTCTATGGATATATGAGACTAAGGCAAAAAGCGCTCATAGAATCATGGTTCCCACTCTGGTTCCTCCAAACAGACCCTTTCCTTCACACCTGCTCCATAGCAGGGGAAACCCCCTCAGATTAGCGCAACAACCCCCCATACCTGGCAGTCCCGCTGGTAACAGGGGTAACTTGAGTACCCTGGGGTGCCCAATTTATATTTGTCAGTTATTTCCTTAGTTTTACATATATTCAGTAATGTCCGTCCCCTGGTCAGCTTATCTTAATTAAATAAAAGTTAACTTAACTAATGTTTTTTTTGAAATTGTAATTTCAAAAAGAATTCCTAGGACAGTAATTACAAGTCAGGTTGAGCATTTGCTTCATTATCCTCATTAAAATAAAGCCTTTTTCTTTTATTTTATTTCTAAAAATTATTTCTTATATACAGAATATTTTAAATTGAAATTTGTATCCCAAAAATCTTATAATTTAGATCTTAAATGATTAAGTTTGGTCTTATACATGTTGAGATTGTCTATTGTTATCACTTTAGGTTTTGGCTTGTAATTTTATTATAAAAATAACTTTGATGTCTTTAGTTATTTTAAGGTCAGTTAAAACTATGATCTATTGCTCTAAGCGATAAAATAAAATAGTAACTTATCAAAGTTCACTTGTGAAAGCTTTATATTTCTGTATGTGAATATGAAACATCAGCTCTAGTAGTTTAATGTAATTTCATTGTTATTATCACATCCTAAATAAGAGTTTGTTCTTTTGAAAACTAATGTATAACATAAAGTACATGAGGGGGTGACCTTGAAACAAATATACAACACTGAGTTTTTTTAAAAAGTAAACGTTTTTAACCTATTAAACAAAACTTCACTAGATTGGAAGCAGGAATTACCCTGCAGGCTAAACACCCAACTATTGTATAACATACATTCATAATATAAATTGTAATTAGTAATAGTTAAATTTTTGAGGTGGACACAATTTTCTTTATTTGATAGTGAAGTATTTAAGGCAGTCTACTAAATAGTATAAGAGTATAAACATTGATCCATTTTTTTAATTAATTATGCTGGTATATACATGCCGTATAGATTAGCTTTTTGACACAATTTAAAAGGCCTAAAAAAGCTTTTTAATAAGAGCACAATATGCTCATCGCTTCCAGTGAATTATATAGAAGCAAATTTATATTAAAAATTATTCAACTTTAAGAGCATTTTAGCTCTATAATGTTGACTATACACAAAAATAGGAGGCACCAATATATAGTAAAGCTTAGTTATTTTATATATAATATCTTTTTTGAAAAAAACTTATATGGATTTAGATATACTCGTTACAGCATATATGACATACTAGCACATAAGCTAAACTCAGTGTTAGAATTTTGGCTAGGTGGGTTGCTTGCTTGGTGCCAGCCCAGGATTCCAACAATATGACAGGAGCGGTAACTTGATACATTGTTGTGCCTAAGACAGAGGGGGCTAAAGTTACATTCAAATTCACAATCTTTATGATTGTTGGAGAAGAATTAATTAATTATTATAAATTAAATCAGTGAGAGTAAGACAGGTAATAAGTTTATTAGGATAGATCCTTGAACTTAATAAAGTAAAAAAGCTAAAAGTGGGATGAGATAGGATTTAGAATAAGCAAAAGCTGGGTAAATAAGTTACTAGGTGATAAATAACAATTAAATATTTAGCTTAGTAAAACTCTTGGTTTTGGTTGCTGATAGAAATAATGAAAATTAAAAAATAAGAAAAATAAATTAATGATCAATTACCATAACCTTTAGTTGGAAGGAATTGAAACTAGAATTGTTAATAATCAATTTAAATATTTAGGCTATTAAATCATTCAAAATATCAGTATTTGTTATCAGAGAATATACCAACACTTCTAATTAACTTAACTCAAGTTAATGAGGAGCATAATTTGGCATTCACTAACAGTAAATTAATAAGTGAGTTATGACTCAAGTAAAATGCTTTCCTTATAAAAGGGTAAGTCCTGCTAGATCCTAATTCAAGCCTCAGCTAGTGATCAAGAGTAGGTACATCTTCCTCCAAGTAGGAAAAGCAGGGTTCATCAGATTCTTCGGATGTAGTTTAGAAAGGGGAAAAAGAAGAAAGTAAGATTCTGATGCCAATAGCTTGATAAAGATAAGGATAGAGTCAAACGTAGCAGGGGTTGTATGGGCCACAAATAGATGACGTGGATACAATGAAGAGATCTGGTAAGAAGTGTCTTCAACATGAGTTGCCAGTAATAAACATAGGCGTCATGCAGCAATTGAATTCTTGTCCTAGTTATAAAATCAAAGGCATAGTTTTCTAGTAAGAAGATAGCTGTCGGAGAGCAACTAATTCTGGGACTATTGAAAACAATCACATTGACTGCTAGCAGTTCAGGTTTTGTTATCCTCAGGATTGAGTTGCCAGTAACCCTTGTCTTAGCTCAACTCAGTTAGTGTAGAACACAGTTTGAAGATATTAACTTTTTAAATTAACCATGGCATTGAGTCGCCAGTAATCTATAACTCTAGGTGGCAGAATCATTATTGCTCACTCTAATAACAAAAACATTGGCATTACGC
The DNA here is from genome assembly GCA_022478985.1 of Massospora cicadina. Lineage (NCBI taxonomy): Eukaryota > Fungi > Entomophthoromycota > Entomophthoromycetes > Entomophthorales > Entomophthoraceae > Massospora > Massospora cicadina. The sequence goes on from JAKSZP010009248.1 coordinate 149,202, forward strand.
TATCAATATGGCATCTTTGGCATAATTATCTAGTAAAAGCCATAAATAGTTAATGATTGGATTATTCTTGGCATTTAATCGCCAGTTATCAAAGAACCTTGAAAACCAGAGTATCAATCCACCAGAAATTTAACTAAATACAAATATCAACATCCCATTCATAGTCGCCAGTGATGAATCACTAATAGTAGTTAGTATAATTAAGCAATTATCCTCACCGTAAATTGCCAGTGACCAAACTATTATTAAATCTATTGGGGAGTATCCCCGATGATTCATATTGGCTCAACTCAAGTTGATGAGGAGCACATATAAAATATATAAACTTTTGAACTGTCCTCAGCATTAATTACCAAAAAGAACATAGGCATCTTTATCCATGCTTTAGTTAGTGGTTGTTGAATCAAACATCAGTTAAATTGGTCTTAAGTTCATTTTTAACCATTTGGTTGTTCTGAGTAGCTAATAGCCTGGTGCATTGTGGCAAGCTCAGGAGGGTGCGGTTGAAAATTTGATGCTTATCAAGAGGTTCTTTACCCCGTTCAGAATTGGTAGGGAGGATAGATAGGATCATATTGGCTGTATTGGCTGGTGCATTTGAGGGGCTCAGTAAATAAGCTGATGTCTGGTTGGATAAACAAAAGCTTAGACTTGACTCTAATATAGGTTCAGAGGTTCGCTTGATAAATTGAGTGTGAACATATCCTCATTATTGGGTTCAGAGGTCCCTCTTATCTAGATACAAAGAGAACATAACCTACTATGAAAAGGTTCAGCTGCTTCAAGAGAGTGTGGTCCTGAAAAGTTATAAGCTTCTTGGGAGCTCAGCTCAGCGCAGGTGTCAAAACTCGAATATTTCTTGCTTGTTTAATAAATCCTTGCATGCTTTTTTGGGATGAAGTTCGGCCAAATGATCCTCTTTTTTTCCAGTGGCTTACGGTATTTTGACCATTCAGAAACTCACTAGGCATCCTCAAATAACTCCAATTTTTCTGGCCGATTTTGGGCTTGATTTTCCCTCTGTAATCGGGAACTTCAACCAAGGCAGACAAAGCTGCAAGCTGTGGATCCTGAGATCCCAGCTTGCCAACACTCTTCAAAAGCAACTTAGAGTACAAATCAAACGAAGATATAAATAAAATATACCTTTATTTAAGACTAGATTATTTGATAATAATTCATTATGCCAGGCGCTAGTAATTATACCTCCTGGCCACATTCAAGCACAAAATTTCAACAGATATTTTACCACCTCATAAGGGTGGTTAGCCAAGCAGGTAAAACTGCATCCACCCTAAGTGCAGGTTTTGAGCTTAAAAACCTGTACTGGCTAGAAAACTTCTCGGTGTGGTATATTTGTCCTAAGGTTGACTCACCTTGAATATTTTTTACTTTACCAACTCATTCTGGCCCTTGAACTGATATGACTGAGACCTATTGCTAGGTTTATTAATGGCAAAATACTCTCATGTTTGGGAGGATTTCAGGGACAAAAATTGCAACAATTAGCGTGTAAAATGGTCCTAGGTTCATCTTGAGATTTTCATCATACTGCTGACAAAATACAAATTCTGGGAGAATATGTGGTCAATTTAAATAAATGATATACCCTTAATTGGGCTTTTGGCAAGCCTCTCTCAATAACACTAGGTACTCCCATTTGGATGGTCCATGTGTAAGTGCTATCATGCCAATTACGCATACCAACATACATATATGCCCTAAGGCAAGAAATTGATTACATTTTTTTATTCTTCTGATTGTCCATGGACTTTGAAACGTTAACTTTGAGTTGCTCCCAAATAATTTTGTATACAATTTCTTAATATTGGTTTAAAAATAATTGGAACTAGTTGCTGAGGTTTGAGCAGCAATAATTGGCTCAACTACGCGAATGTATTAAGCATGAGCTACCAATAGAATAATTAATGGAATTGACATTGAGTCAATTGGCCTGGCTGAGTAGTTGCATATAAGGTTGACCTGAATATGCGGGGGTATTTGGCCTGAGTTTTAGAAATATAATTAAATCCACATTGTGATAATCAACCTGAGCCATAATATTGCAATAGGTTTTAATTATATTATTAGCTTAAGCATTAGAAGGAAAATTGGCCCAATATGTAGGTTGTCAAAGGGTTTATTTTTGAGTCAACTACAGAATCTGACAGCAGGTAAGAGAAATCCCTTATCTAAGGCAGAGATTGAAAGCTTAGGGGTGTACAGAGGCCCTCTGTAGTGAGCACCCTTGTTGGAGTTCTAGCTAGGTGAGTTACTCAGTTGGTGCCAGCCAAAATTACCAACAATATGGCAGGCGCGGTAAACTTAATACATCGCCCTTCCTAAGAGAGGGGGCAAAGTTCCCCTCAAGTTCAAAACCTTGACCATTTGGTGGAGAAGGTATTAATTTAATTATTATAGAAAGATTAGGAATAGTAAGGTAAGTGATAAATTTGTTAGGATAGAGCCTCGTACTATTTAAAGTAATAATGCTAAAAGTGGGATGAGATTAGATTCAGTATCAGGATTCAAAATGATGAGCAAGCTGAAATCCCTACCCCCAAATCGATCCTTGACTAATCAACTCTATAACTAGCGCAAATGGACCCCTATTCTGAAGGCACCAAAACTAGATTTGATCTTGAAGCATCACACATATGAGAATTTCTGGAATCACCTTCAGGAACTCCGTCACCACTTTCCAAATCATGAGAGGTGCTTCCCCCACTGCTGTGGTCACAAGGACAATTCAGTACAATGAGGGCACCTTCCAGGTGGTCGATTAAGAAGGCAGTAAAAGATCCTGATCTCATTGGGCCACAAACTCCTTGAGGCACCATTTCCCCACGCGCCCTATAATTATTTACGCTTTCTAACATGATAAAGTAGTCTATATTCCCCTCATCTTTTCATTTTTTTGACTTCTCCTTTAATTTTTAGCTTTGAGACCATTTACAAACTTTAGCAACAGTCAAGAGAACTGTTACACCAAGAGAAGTGGTGCTCATTACAGGGGGCTCATAGCTGTCCTAAGTTAAAACGTTTATTATGAAAAGGAGAATAATAGCAGTCATGAAGATCAATCTGATGATTGGTTGAGGAGCGTTGCTCAGAGGGATTAGTACCACTTGGTATGAAGTGTTGTCCATGCTGCCAGAGAGTCTAGACTTATGGGTCATATTTTAGTTATCCCTGCCCTCAGTTGATAAAAATCACTATCAGCTTCAGTATGAGAACCTTAACACCATTGTCCAACAGTTAACAGATGGCATCTACTCTGCAGGGCCCACCACAGCCGCTCTACGCCTCCTCTGTGCCCTCCTCCATGCAACCCTTTATATCTCATCCCAGCTACCAACAGAACTCACCCTAGGAACTGAACGCTACCTTCAGAATTTAGTTCACCCAGCTATTCATCATTCCTTTAGTTAGTTGGGCTGCATCATCATGAAGTCTCCTGAACTGGGGCTCGTTCAAACCTTACACTCTCATGTCATCAAGTTTTACAAAGCGGCCTCCTCCTTTGTCCATGACAACTGTGAGGCCTTTATCAATAACCATTGATTAATCAACGAAGCATGAGGAAAAATCATGGTATTGGATAATAGGATCTCTAAGTACCTCACGGGCCAGCTGCATCAGAATATTGAACTCCTCCAGGCTTCTTGGAAACAGAGCTTCACCAAGTTGAAGATCTGGTACAGACCCTGCAACTACACTATTGGGAGCTGGCCTCTCGAGATTATACCTCTGGGAGCGAATGACCTGAATGGCCTAAGGGGCTAAAGGCCCATAAGGACGTGAGAAATCTAAAGGACCTGAAGGTCCCCATGGACCTTGAGGGCCTTCCGGCCACAAAGTACCTATTCCCAGAGACCCCAATGACCCTTGGAGAAAGGTTGTGTTAGCAGCTCTGGCCACCTTACACATTCAAATTCTAATGTAGCTCAGGGATGTAAGCTCTGAGTAGACTGAGTTCTCCTTGACCCTAAGGTCTCTATTGATGCATTATTGGATGAAATGGACAACTTTAACGCCTTTGCCAAGCTTACCAATAGCCACATTTCTCAGCTCAAGCAAATTTGGTGAGGGTTCAAGACCCATTTGACCACCCTTGAGAATCAACTTCTCCTTCAAGGCGCTGACATTTGATCCCTAAAAGATCAGGTCTTGAATAAGGCTTCTATTTCCTCCCTCAACCAAAACTGGGATGATAACCAAAAGGACCATAAGGTCCTAAGATGACAGTTGGACCAGCTGACCCTATGACTATGTAAAAACTGAGATCTCTAAGCTTACAACCATCTCTGACATTAACATCCTATACACTCCTCTTATAACTAACTTTAAACCTTTTTATTAAAAAAAAATTCACCCCTGGACAGGAAAGCATCGCCTCCTTCATGTAAGCTTATGAGAGTTTCATAGAGGAGGCTACCAACTGGTAGAAAGTGAAGCATATCCACACCTGCCTCAACAGCACTGCTCAAGAGATCATGACTCCCATTTGAATGAGTCAACACTAGGGAACAGGTACTATGGCCTTGATCTTAAAATTCTGCAGCAACCAGACCCTGGCCAACCAAAAACAAGCATTCATGGGTATCCATCTAAATAAAGGGGCGAGCTTGATAGAGTTTTCCAGATGTTTCTATGCTCAAGCACAGCCCTTGGTTACTACCAATTATATTATCTTGGACGACGCTATCACTGCTGTCATCTCCACATTGGTATCCTGCCCTGAGATTCAAATGCATTTGATTGGACAAAAACGGCTTACCTGCATCCAGGAAATCAAGAAATTGATTAACAAGTTCTCTGCGTCAACCCTACACTCCAAGGCTACCTGTTCAGGTCCCTCCAACCGTCCTCAAGTCCATGCGGTTGAAAACCAGAAGAATTCTAAACCCAATGCACCTACTATAATGGTTTCAGAACAGCTCCAAGACCTGCTGGAAACAACTTGCTGAGGAGGCGGGAAAAGGGCCGTCAGCATGAAGGTCAAGGCGCTCCATGCTGACATCCTTACCATGTTTAAGAGATTCTTCATAACCTTGAATGATCCTGTAGATATTATATCTGAAGAAGAAGATTTGTCCCTATTAATAATAAAGTCAATGATACTGAATACTCCTTTTTCAATGCCTCTCCCATGTTTCTCACTCTACCTCACCAGTTTGGAAGTCTTGTTACCCATTTCAAAGATTGAGTTTATAAGATTCTGGTCCTCACCATAGTCAATAGTGGCTCTCTTATGAACTTTATATCGTCCAAGTTAATGAAGCGCATCAAGATTTTACAGACTTGCCACAAAGTATGGAGTATAGTATGGCTGGCCCACAATTTACTTAATCTATTGGGGCCTATTCTTCCCAGCCTATCCGGTTTGGGAAGCTCTCTGTAAATACACCTGCTGCCGTGTTAGTTAACCCTAGTTATGACCTACTTCTTGAATTCAGTTCCTTTGAGACTACTCAGCAGTAATCCATTACAATGACGGATTCCTATCCTTATTAGCTACAGTCCTACTGATCTTTGAAACCTTTCGCAACTCTAAGATGGAGGTCAAGGCCAGAGCCTGCCTACTGGGTAGTTATGGACGAAATCATTATCTCAAATATCATGTAAGGGTATCTTGGGTCCGTTTGCCCACCCTGCTGTTAATGGAAAAGAAGGAATGCCAATCTAATTACCTAGGGAGACCACTATACCTCCAAAGGCCCAAGTCATTGCCAACACCTGGGTCCAAGTTAACATCCCTTCCAGATACATGTAGAGATATGAGGTTTAGGCAACTCATCTGCTAAGGAGGTGCTAACCTGCCAGGAATTCTATATCAAGCTTAGCAAGATCTATCTCCGTGTGGTTGGATAATCTTGCCAAAAAAACCCAAGGTAGTATGCCCAAACTGACCTGCTTCCTATGTCCGCCTCCTACCATGGAGGCTGTCAATGATGCCCATAGTTTTGGGTGTGCTGGGATTCTTGCCTACATTTACAGCTAACTAGATTATCAGGGGTCGCTAGGGGATAATTTTCTATAACAAAGTTTGGATATCGGTAGACCACAAAAACAGGTTAACAATGTTTGGGGGATTTTAGGCAATTCACCTGGTTAGGATCCATCTGGAATCAATCTGGATGTATGCTTATGATCTTTTATGGAAGAGTTGCTGGTGAAAATGGGGACATCTGATAGTTGATCAATGATTTACTATTAAGTTTACCAATTGAGATCAGTTGGGTTTCATCACTGATGGATTTGGAATGTAAGGATCAAGTAGCGAGGTGAGTGATGCCACCTGCAATTAGCAAATTGTTCAGCTGGTTTGAAATCTTCCTTAATGGGTAACAAGTCCCATTACCTAAGCAGGTCGCTTGCCAAATATGGTTGGTTCTTTGGGATCAAGAGGAAAATGATAGGGACACGTTATCTGACTATTTCCGTTTTAGGTCTCAAGGATGTCCAAGGAAGGAATCCTAGCCAGGATGAGGAAGAACATTGCTGATGATATAGCGATGGGTAATTTAATGGCAACTGCTGCCATTTCATTGATGAGGTGCCAACTGAGGGTTGGGCACCAAATTCCCACTATAAATTCCCAAAAGGATTCACTTAATAAAAAACAGTAATTACCAGAATCCGTTACTAGTTCTATTCTTTAACAAGGAAATTATTTCTGTTTATTTAATCGGAGACTCTTTATGATGAATAGTAAGGATCAAGGATCCAGAGAAGAGAAGCTGAGCTAAGACGGGGATTGCTACTGACTGTGTGTCACCAGAGAAGCCATAAGAAAGGATCTGAGTGTGGATCAAGTTAAGCGGTATAAGGGAACAAATCCCTATTGAGGACATCTTAAATATTTCAAGGAGGAATATTGGTCAAGCGTTGGACCAACACTAGTGATCTATTCAACTATGAATAACAATCCTAATATTTTATTATCAATCAAATATATATTATTATCAGACAACGCAAAGGTTTGCACAACACCAAACCTGTGCAGTTGTAAATTTAGGAGTTATCAGTCATGAACAATCCAATAAACTTCTAAATTTTATCAATTGGCGCTCACTACAGGAGTTGTAGTTGAGTAAGATACTAGGACATGATGTCACATAATGACAAATTAAGAAAACTCTGGACGGAGTTGGCAACCATCAACCAGAATGCCTTATATTCTGCAGATCATCAAGAATTCGCTTCCTTGGAGGAGAGAGTTACCAAGATTGAGAAAGGGGTTAATAATGTCACTAGTTTCAGCAATAAGTTAATTGGAAAATTAATTTCATTGAAGAAGAAGGAAGGAGATTTAGTTTGAGAAGTCTTATTTTTGAAAATGAGGTGTGAAGAAGATCGCGTCTAATTATGGCATTCAGTGCAGATTTAGAGTGACTGATTAAGCAAATTGAGGAGTTGAAGACTCACAAATGAAAATGTGATCTATATGCAGCAACTGACGCTAAAGAAATTACTCCATAGACTCCAGCTGGAAAGATGACTACCCCAAGGAATATGCCATCCGTTTTTACAGCCATTTTGGAGATTACTCCTAAAATTACTCCTCAAGTTAATTGAGTAGACAAACCAAGGGTGGTGGCTATAGAAACTTCAGAAAAAGTAAAGTGACACTGAAATTACCTACTTTTCATTGGTATAACACCCCTGCATTTTTCCAAATATTTAATATGATAATGTTTAGATATAATGATCGTCAAAAGGCTTTGATGTTGATAAATTGATTGGATACCAATTGTCAGAACCTAGTGTTGCCCCATCTAGAGGGGGACAGCTGGTCATACTCAAAGGCCAAGGCGGCCACTATGAAGGAATTTGGAAGTCCCACGTGCATGTCAAAGTGCAAGAAAGAATTTATGGGCATTCAATTCTAAAAGGATGAATCCCTAGCAAGTTTCGCCGATCATTTCTAGCAAGTATCGCAGATTTTGGTTGGAGCAAATGTTTTGGATAATTTTAAAGCATGGATCACACTATGAGCGGCCCTCCAACCCTATTACAATTTGCATTGAAAGATGTCTTCCATGTTTGCAATATAGTTTACCACCTCTCAGATGGTGGATCATTTGAAAATATTGTTAAGCTACCTTTGATGCTCCAAAAAAGTTTCAAATTAATACAGTATAGAAATAAAATCCCATGAAGGGGACCAAGGGCGTTAAGAAATTGAATAATCAAATTGATCTGGGAAATAAGCTGAAGAGTTTAAATGGAACAATAAGAAGGAAAAAATCTGTTACCAGTGCGGAGTAAAATGACTTTTTGCTGTGCACTGCAAGATATCCAAAGAACAGATCAATGTGGTCCAAGTGAAAGAGTCTAAAACCGCACATGATTCAGGAAAAGAGCCCATGGCCTAGATGGGGACTATCTAGAGATTGTGGAAAAACCTGTTCTTTCCCTTATTATGCATGACGAAATTGACATTAATGATCTGTTTGTAGATGATGACGCGCAGGATCAGCTATATCAAGTAGTTAATTTAGTTATGAGCGTGATAACAAGATCTGAAACAAAGATCAACCCCAAAATAACTAAAGAAGTTGCTCAACTATATGTGCGACAACTGGTGGACATTATTTGAGCCACAGATAATCCAGAAGAATTGATCAAAGTCAAAAAATAGATGAGGCGAATCTGTCAATACCCCTTGGCATGATCAAAGAATCATTTCCTGATTTATTGGTGCAAATAAATTACACCCTCACTGCAGCTAATAATGCCAATGTAAACTCAGTAAATAAGATTTTACAATACTCCAAGTGCACATATATTGATATACTAGTTAATCAAGTATGGGTGAGGGTGATAGTTGACAGTATAGCGCCCATCAAAATTGTTTTGACCAAGCTGGTGAAGAAGATGAAGATCTCGCCCAACTTAGAACACAAGAAAGAATATGGGACAGCTGGTCCAAATACCACCATCTCATGTGGAGCATATAGCGCTCTACCACTTCAATTTGGATCATTAGTGGTATCCGCTTCAGGAATAGTTTTGGCCAACCAAAACTATGATAATCTGATCGGTATAGAGTTTCTACAAAAATATGGAGTTAAATGTAACTTCAAGGATAATACGTTGACAATAAAAGGTCAGACGTTACCATTAGTTTATCAGAATGATGTGGAAGCTCCACTAACTAGAAAAAATAGCTTTATCAATCTGATCTACAATGAGGCATTGTCTCAATTCAATACCAACTAATTGGTCAAAAGCGACAAGAAATGCTGACAGAAATCCTAGAAAATTGGGGAATTCCGCTGAGAATTAAAAGTGCAAGAACCATACCACCAGGATCACAGATAATAGTCAACATGGGGTTGACACTGGAAATACCAGAGCTGCTGTATGGGGAAGTCAGAAGCCCCTGGAAGAAGTCCAGTGTAGAGCCTTGGGTGGCTCCTGGAATAACTATGTTAGGCCATGGAGAAATATGAGTTCTCTTGTGAATTTGAGTGAAAAACCAATGAAGATTGAGAATAATCAGATTGTCATGGTTGTTTATCTAATCCTGATGGCTGAATTGAGGAATTTCACGATTTTATTACCCTCAATGATTTGGAATTACTGGCAGGGGTAACCAAGAGTATCAATCTATTGGTCAATCATGAGCAACTCGCTGATCTTACGGACAGACAGCAGGAGGAGGTGCTAAAATTTTTTGACAAGTATCTGGAAGTATTCAACCAGGATGACCACGAGTTGGGATGTGCAAGAGATGTAATCCACAAGGTTGATACCAGGGAAAAAATTATAATAGAGTGAGACTAATTCTACAGTCAAAGGTGGCTGAAGTGATAGTAGAGGAAGAAATCAGCAAACTAGTGAAGCATGGGCTTCTAGTTCCATCATTGAGTCCCTGGGAGAGCCCTATCCTCATTGTGAAGAAGGACACCTCTAATTGGGTGGTGATTGATTATTGGAAGCGGAACAAGATTATGAATAAGGATTAATAACCACTACCACAAATCAATGGTGTGCTAGATCAATTGGGAGAAGCAAAGTATTTATCTGCAATGGATCTAATATTGAGATATTAGCATTTTGATACACCAAGAGAAGGCCAAGAGAAATGCGCGATTATCACTGTTCAGGGGCTTTACCAACTGACGAGGATGCCCCAGGGTCTATGCAATGCACCTGCAACGTTCCAAAGGGCCACGAACGCTATACTAAATGACTTGAAGTTGTCATGTGTCCTGGTGTGCTTGGATGACATTTGCTCAGTAGGACGTTCACTGACTATTTGCACCACTTGGAGGAAGTGTTTAGGTGACTATCCAAGGCCAACCTAAAGATTAAGATGAGGAAGTGTTACTTCTTCAAGAAAGAGTTAGAATATCCGGGATTTGTAATCAACACTAGTGGACTACAACCAAAATCCCAGAAGATCGAAGTCATAGAGCAAATAGCTGTACTGAAGAGTGTCTGAGATATCCAAGTGTTCCTTGGAATGGTCGGATACTATAGAAGATTAATTTGGGATTTTGCAAGAATTGTCAAGCCCCTCTTCCATTTACTGAAGGATCTGAAAAAGGATTCGTTTGGAGTGAAAAGGACCAAAGATCTTTGATGAATTATGCCAGTAATTATAAATTCTACGATTTTGAAATATCCAAATTCCAATTGTAAATTCTTAATACAAACTGATGCTTTGTTAACAGCTATTGGAGATGTACTGGGCCAAATAGATGAACTAAGGTATGAACGTCTGGTGGCGTATGTGAGCTGGACACTCTCAGCCGCTGAGAGGAATGACACCATGACTGAGCGTGAATGCTTTGTAGTCATTTATGCCTGTAAACAGCTTTGGGTGTATATCTATGGAACGCACTTCAAAGTGGTGATGGAACACACCTCGTTGCGTTGGCTTCATAATTTAAAAGAACTAGAAGGATGACTCGCCCGATGGGCACTAAAGCTACAGGCTTATGATTATGAGATAGCTCACTGAGCTGGAGCTTCTCATCAGATTGTGGATGGCTTATTACAGTTACCGTTGGTCCAGGTGGTATAACAGCAAGTGGATGAGCTATTCCAAAGAATGATTGTTGGAGAAATTGGGAAAAAAGCCCTGAGAAATCCAAGGTGTGCTTCAAAAAGTGAGAAAAACAATGAGACCATGGATCAATAAGTTTAAGATGATCAATGGGAAGCGATTACTACTACAGAAGCCATTGGAATTAGCGGCTATCATTCAAGACGCTCATAAGGTTGTCAGGAATGGAGGCCTGAGGAAGATGACCAATCATATACGCTAGTATTACTACTGGGAGTCCATCAACTATGACGTAGCAGACTGTCTGGCTTGCTGCGTGGAGTGCCAGTTGCACAAGCTGCACAAGAACATGACTGGATACCAACTGGTCCGCACTAGATTTTCTTGGCATACGGTGTCCATTGATGTGATGTGAAATAAACCATGAGTACCAGGGGAATCAAGTACGTCATAGTTGTAATCGACCATCTGACAAGATGGGTTGAGATGAAGGCCCTGGTGAAAGTAGACACTACCTTCACTGTGAAGTTTTTATAGACCAAGTAGTATGCCAACATGGGTGCCCACAGGTCCTGCTGAGTGACAATGAAACAAATTTTAAATCTCATGTGATTGCAGAATTAAAAAATTAATGGGTATACAAGGAGTCGTTTCTATAACATACCAGATGGAGATGAACAGAGTGGTAGAACAGGTCAATGGAATGCTGGCTGTGATGATGAGGAAGCTGGTTGCAGGAAGAACTTCTGCATAGGAGTTGTACCTTACTTTAATGACATTCACCTACAACGTAAGTCAACATATGGGGATGGTAAAAACGCCGCTTGATGTAATGGTCAAGGCGTTGCCTGACCATCACATTGCCCTAGTATTCCCTAGGGCAATAGTTGAGGCCAGGGGAGAGGGGCTTGACAACACCAATCATCATAAATGGCAATCTGACGAATCAGATGCCACAAAATTGGAGTTGAAAAAAATCATAAGGCTGACGGGGAAGGGAAGCCTCAAAAATGGCGCTCTGGCCAACCAGATGCCACCAAACACAATATTACCAAATGCGGCAATGAGGGATCAGACCCTTGGACATGAATTTCTGGCCAGCCCGTTACAGCCAAGCTTGATGCCCAAAAGTGTATTGACAAGTATGAAAATCCTTATAAATGGTGCTCTGGCCAACCAGATGCCGCCAAATCAAATTATACTAAATGCGGTGATGAGGGAGTGGACTGGACCCAGATTTCCAGCCAATCAGGTGTGGCTGAACCCAACGTTCATGGGAGTATCAACAAGGATGTAGATCCTTGTGAACGGCACTCTGGCCAACCAGATGCCGCTGGACAAAATATTACTAAAAGAGGCAACAAATTAATATTGAGGAATACAGGTGAAGAGTGTGGCCCAGGCACAAGAGTAAATTGAAGCAAAAAAATAAATGTGGAAAAGTTTTCGCAACCCTGAGGGTACCCAGCCCGAGTTTGAGAATGGGCCTTGACGCCGGAATTGAGGGTCTAGATTCTCAAATATGGCCCACCATTGGGAAGATGCCCGTGAACTCCGCGGGGAACAGGACCCGCTCTTCCCCACTAAGCTCAGTATAAATCTGAGCAGGCGAAACTGCTTTACACAGTTTCATCTTCTCTATACTAAATAAAAACCTAACAAATTCATAAATTAGTTTTTGAATTTGCAAATCAGTTTAATTAGGGCAACTCAAAAACCACATATGGACAGCAGCTCAGACTTCAACAAGGCCATCCAGTCCTTGTACGCCCTCTTGGGGGGTCAGGCCCTCCTTCTTAGTGCCAGCATAGTCTTGACTGTATCCCAAACTTTCTTAGTAAAGTGGTTTCCACACAGTCAGATTAGGGACATCTCCACAGCGGGGCTATCCTGCCTGTGGGCGCTCACCTGGGCACTCTTGCCTAACTGCTTTGTGGAAGTTTTCAGAGACCCCATCCGTCACATAAGATGAAACTCATATAACTTGAAGTCTTTATTCCTGGACATGGTGGACAAGCCGTCAGAACGCGCCCTGCCTGCATGGTATGAACACCCAACCACGTTTTTGATGGTCATCTTCTCTCTCCTATTTCTCCTAAGAGAGGTCACCCGTTTCCTTCCCTCCAAGGGACATACCAACGTCTACTTTCAATCTGAGCAGTCCGCGTCTGAGTTCCGACAGGCCCTCACCCCAGGAGAGCTGAGCACCTTGCACGCCACCTTCTCTCGTGTGAAACTTCAAGCCCAGCTGACCACGGCGTCAGGAGGAATGGCCCCAGTGTCACTTCAGATTGACCAGATAGTAACTGCCCTGCCCAGAAACCTAGCGGATTGGTTCACTGAGCTACTGGAAGCCCAGACGATGCTCCTTCCCACCTTGGAGGAATGTCTTCAACTGTTTGAGAGAGTGGCTACGCCAAATGACTCCCAAGGCACTGCGTGGTCTGCCCTTCTGAACCTCACTTAAGGAAAGCAGTCAGTCATGGAGTACGCCCATGTTACCGCCCTTTGGCCAAGGCGTCCAAGGTCACCTCTACTCAGATAGCATGAATGTTTCGCCAGAACCTCCGCCCAGACATCCTTACTGCATTGGCTGCCACTCGCCTGGGAGCTACCCTCAAAGAGGTGATTTCAGTTGCGATCCAGATGGAGGGCTAACTAGCATTAGCGCAAGCAAAGACCCATACCGGAGTACAACATGGAAGTTCCATTGCCGCCGAGCTGAGTCTGAGCCAGTCTCCAACCCCTCGCAGGAGTCCTCACAGGGTTCGCCCTCCGGTTCCGCCAATGGGGTAAACACTTTGGGAAACCATAGAGAGGGAAACCCTAGTCCCTCCTACAACTTCCGCCCTACTCTTGCGCGCGTTGCTACCATTAATAAAGGAAATACCTCGTCTTATCTCTATGTCCCCTATTCGTTACAGCTCTGGGGAAGAAAGAGAAAAAGGAAGGATCAACTTTGGGCGCTGGTGGACACTGGAGCGGAAGATAACTATCTAGACCACGGGTTAGTAAAAGAAATGAGGCTGGAAATGGAATGGAAGGGAGCCGTGACGCTGGCAGACACCTCAAAAACGGTTGGCAGTTGGAAGATCAAGACCCAGGTGCTGCTGCGGCAGGGGCCTCACACCTTCCAAGAGTCATTTATTGCCATTAAAAATCTGCCTCATCCCATAATCCTGGGCATGCAGTGGTGGTACAAGTACTCCCCTCAGTTCAAACTGCAGGAGCGCCTGGTCTTGCTAAACCCCAAGAACCAACCCTCAGTGGCATTAGATTTCTTCACCTCTGGCGGAGGGAAGCCTGGGGTGAACGCAGTAGTAGGGCTTGAGACAGAGGCGGACATACCCAACGAATTTCGTGCATATGCCCAACTGTTCAAGAAGAACCAAGCTCCCTCTACCACCTCAAATGGTCCTTTCCCTTTCACCTTCAAGTTCAAAAAGGATGCGGAGTTCCCCAAGGGTTGTCCCATCTACCCTTTGACCTTAAGGCAAAGGCTGCCCTTGAGGTCTATGTCAAGGAAATGCTGGAGCGCAGGATGATTGTTCCATCCAATTTTACCAGTTTTGTCACCAATACTCCTAGTCCCAAAAGCAAGTGGCGAGCTTCACCCGTGTGTGGACTACCAGCAGCTGAATGCAATAACTGAGTCCGACCCTACCCCATCCCTCTGATGGAGACCATCTCCCAGATGATCTCAGGTAGCCAGGTTTTCAACAAGCTGGACCTGGTTGATGCGTTCAACCAAGTTCTGGTAATCACCGAACAACAATAATATACAGCTTTCAAGTGCCACTTAGGAGACTTTGAGTACAAGGTGATGCTTTTTGGCCTCAAGAACGCCCCAGCAGTATTCCAGCGTACCATAGACAACGCCCTAGGAAACCTGATTTAAAATGTTGTGTGGCGTATATGGATGACATTCTTGTGTTCTCCAGGACCAAGGAGGACCACAAAGGAGATGTGCTGAGCGTGCTGGAAGCCCTCAACAAAGGTGCCTCCGTTTGAATCCTTCTAAATGCGAGTTCTACAAGGACTCAGTCTCCTTCTTAGGGAACGTAGTCTTCCAAAGGGGAACAGCCATATGCCCGGATAAGCTGAAGGCAGTAAGGGAGTGGCCAGCCCCTAAGGATATAACGGGTGTTAGGAGCTTCCTGGGCGTGGTGAACTTCCTAAGAAGGTTTGCAAAGATCTTTCCAAGATGGCAGGACCTCTAACTCGCCTGACAGGGCAGGTCCCATTTCATTGGGGAGAAGAAGAGGAGAAAGCTTTCCAAGCCATTAAGGAGAGCCTCATGAAGGCACCAGTAATAGCCCATCCTGACGCTAACCGCCCTTTCATAGTGGAGACTGACGCCTCCAACTTTGCAATTGGGGCAGTTCTGCTACAAGAGGGAGAAGATGGGGTAGACCATCGCGTAAGCTACTTTAGCAGGAAAATGCTGCCCGCTGAGACCAACTACCCCGTGTATGGCAAGGAGCTCTTAGCGATTGTTTCAGCCTTAGAGGAATGGCAGCACCACTTGCTCTACGCCAGACATCCCTTTACCATCAGAACAGACCACCGCGCCCTCGAGTTTTACAAGAGCCCAAAGCGCATGAACCAGCGCCAGGCCAGATGGCACCTAGAGCTGGCGTCTTATGACTTTAGAATTGTGTACAAGACGGGGGAAAGCAACCTCATCCCAGATCTCCTAAGCAGGGACCCAGGTAAGACCTTCTCAAGGGAGGAGCTGGATACATACAACACCGCTACTATGTTGCCCTCAAATGTGTTCGCTGTCATCCAGAATGCCACCCAGAAACTGAGGGAAAAGCTCCAGGCCGCCCAGCGAAGCTCAAAGTATGGGGCAACACTGTGGAAGGACCTGGAGGAGGGTGTAGAGAATGAGCAACATAAGTTCTTCTGTAAAAGAAAAGGCCTCATTCTCCACAAAGGGCGCCCATGGCTGCCCAACCGCGAGCTCCAGGAGAAGGCGATAAGCGCTTTCCACTACCACCCCTTGGCGGGACACCCTGGAAATGAGAAAACCATAGAGCTCCTGGCCTGAGTTACTCCTGGCTTGGGATGCCCAGCGCCGTGAGGGAATACATCCAAAAATGTGTCACATGCGCCCATTCCAAGCACTTTAGGTAGAAGCCTTTAGGAAAACTCAAGCCCCTCCATATTGTGGAAATGCCATGGTCCTCACTGAGTGTGGACTTCATAATAGGGTTTCCAAGAATCAAAGGGATACGACGCTGTAATGGTGGTGGTAGACAGAATGACCAATTACGCGGAATTCTTTCCTTGTAACTCCAATATCACAGCAAAGGGCATGGCGGATACCTTTGTTAATGAGGTATTCACCCACCACAGTCTACTGGAGGAAATAGTATCGGATAGAGGCCCCCAATTCATCACCTGATTTTGGCAACACCTACTCAAAAATCTTCAGATCAAGCCATGCAGATCCTCAGCTTACCACCCGCAGTCAGACGGCCAGACAGAACTAGTTAACCAAGTCCTCAAGCAGTACCTGAGATGCTACATGACTACACAACAGGAATGCTGGATGTACTGGCTATGACTAGCCCAATTCGCCTATAATAACTTGACCCATTTATCTACAGGAATGTCGCCATTCATGGCAAACTACGGGTTCCACCCAAAGATGGTGGAAACCCACCCCAGAGGTCCAAACCCAGCGGCCAATGACTTGGCAACAGAAATGAAGGAAAACCTAAAAGCCCTGCATGCAAATTTAGTCAAAGCGGTAGAAATGCAGAAGAGGAAGGCCAACCCTCACCGATCCAAGGCCCTGTTGCTAAAGGAAGGAGACCTAGTGATGATCAACGCAAAAAACTACTCGGTTCCAGCAAGCTATAGAAATTTGGACCAGTCGCTATGGGCCCAATCAAGGTCCTCCACCAGGTAAATGAAGTGGCGTACAAGCTGAAGTTCCCCAAGGGATCGTGGGCGCATCCAGTACTGCATGTCTTGCAACTGAGGAAGTTAAAAGGCCCTCCCCCAGAGAAACTGGAGCCAGTCCACTCAGGAAACCCAGGAGAGGCAGAGTATGAGGTGAAAGAAATATTTTTGTCAAAAATTTTGCGGAAGAAGTGCTGGTATCTAGTCAAATGGGTAGGCTACCTGGTGGAGGAGTCCACCTGGCAGATGGCTGATGACTGCAGCAACTGCCCGCAGAAGGTAGAGGAGTTCTGGAACCGGAGGGGGCTCTCATCTGGGGGGTGATATAATGGTCAAGGCGTTGCCTGACCATCACAATGCCCTAGTCTTCCCTAGGGTGATAGTCGAGGCCAGGGGAGAGGGGCTCAACAGCACCAATTTTTGTAAATGGCAATCTGACAAATCAGATACCATGAAATCAGTGTAAAAATAAATTGTAAGGCTGACAGGGAAGGGAAGCCTCAAAAATGGCGCTCTGGCCAACCAGATGCTGCCAAACACAATATTTTCAAATGCAGTGATGAGGGATTGGACCCTCAGACACAAAGATCTGTCCAGCCAGTTATGGCCAAACTCAAAGCCCAAAAGTGTATCAACAAGTATAAAAATCCTTGTAAATGGCGCTCTGGCCAACCAGATGCCGCCAAATCAAATTATACTAAATGCAGCAATGAGGGAGCAGAATGGACCCAGATTTCCAGCCAATCAGATGTGGCCAAACCCAACATTCATGGGAGTATTGACAAGGATGAAAATCCTTGTGAATGGCACTCTGGCCAACCAGATGCCGCTGGACAAAATATTACTAAAAGAGGCAACAAATTAATATTGAGGAATACAGGTGAAGAGTGTGGCCCAGGCACAAGAGTAAATTGAAGCAAAAAAAATAAATGTGGAAAAGTTTTCGCAACCCTGAGGGTACCCAGCCCGAGTTTGAGAATGGGCCTTGACGCCGGAATTGAGGGTCTAGATTCTCAAATATGGCCCACCATTGGGAAGATGCCCGTGAACTCCGCGGGGAACAGGACCCGCTCTTCCCCACTAAGCTCAGTATAAATCTGAGCAGGCGAAACTGCTTTACACAGTTTCATCTTCTATAAACTAAATAAAAACCTAACAAATTCATAAATTAGTTTTTGAATTTGCAAATCAGTTTAATTAGGGCAACTCAAAAACCACATATGGACAGCAGCTCAGACTTCAACAAGGCCATCCAGTCCTTGTACGCCCTCTTGGGGGTCAGGCCCTCCTTCTTAGTGCCAGCATAGTCTTGACTGTATCCCAAACTTTCTTAGTAAAGTGGTTTCCACACAGTCAGATTAGGGACATCTCCACAGCGGGGCTATCCTGCTTGTGGGCACTCAATGGGCACTCTTGCCTAACTGCTTTGTGGTAGTTTCAGAGACCCCGTCCGTCACACTTGAGCTGTATATGGTAGGAAGGCCGCGGTGCTGCCAATTTTAAATGTAGTATTGGAACCAACATTGGGGATGAGTGCCAAGCAGTACCTGAACCTATTGACAAATATCCTGATTGAAATTTGATTGCAAACATTTGATACGACTTTAAAGAAAAGGATTCAAGTAAAATAGATGGATGACAAGAACTGACTGGCCTTAACATGGTACCAACTAGGTGAAAGAGTTGTCTATTGTTATATGTATGATTTCAGGAGAAGAAACAAGCTGGATGAATTTTGGGTGGGTCCATTTGAGATTATTGCCAAGATGGTGACAGACGCTTTTTCTTCAAGGATCTCTTGGATGGAAGGATAAAAATTGAGTCTATGCTAAGTAATTAAAGAAGTGGATCAATGAAAAAGATAATGAAAAAAGAGTTCCCAAAGGACCGCTGAACCATTAAGCTGATTAAGTCCTAATATTTTTGTAAGTCTGAAAAAAAAACCGCTGAAACAAACTAGATGGTTAAGTATAAAAAAATAAGACCTCTGAACCATAGAAAACTGGTAGGTCTTAGTATACCTAGGAACCAGTTTAGGGTATAAAATAGAAAAGATGGACCGCTGAATTGAGAAAAGGTCAAGTCACATAAAAAAGAAGAAAAAATAAAAGATTGATAAAACTATAGATTGCAGAAACTATTAATTAATTATTAAAAAACTTATAGAAAAAGATATTTTCTTATATTTTAGTTATTTTTTATTGATTATCCTCAAAACGGGGATGATTCTGCCTATGTCGCCTCTTGGGGGAGGGAATGGGTCGCAGTAGGAGTAAACAAAACGTTGAGTCTATGTGAGATCAGATGCTATTGAGGTCTAGACCTACATGAAACAAGGTCGTTGAGCGGAGGCAAATCCCTGCGAGAAAGTAACTAGGGGAAGAGAGATGGAAATGTTGGAACATCACAAATGTGATACCCCAGATTGGGGAGGGAAGCAATAGAACAAGAAGAGACAGTCAGCATATAATCCCAAGTATTCTTGATATGGCACTTGAGCTGGAAGATTATCCTTAAGCGCTTGCCAATGGGCTTCATTAAGAAATTGGACATATGGGCCGGCATCAAGAAAGGGATACTAGGTGAGGGTTGCCAAATCATGCCCCCTATTAAAGCCATCAGTGGAAGATAACGATGTGATGTGCCAGAAATGAGATAGTTGTGCAGGGAGCAAATAACATCCTGAAGATGAATATGAGCTTCTCTAAAGAGAAATCAGAATGAGCAATGAACGACAGGAGAGGCGGGAAGCTTCGTGGCCCAACTTCAAAGAGCTTGGCCAGCAAAACATCGATCATAGGCTGCAACATCTCAATCTAGAATGTTTTTGAGATCGGAGGGGTTCAGAGCTATAGTTAGAGCCTCAGTTACTTGGGCCCCCATCTCTGCATAGGGGAGTTTGAATTGTTTGCTGTTTTTAATGGCTAGTTTGGTTTTGCAAAAACAGCTGGCTTGTAATACTGGCCTAGTCAGAAAAGGAACTCCAGAAGCAAGTCTGATCCAGCAATGAATGATCAATTGAGAGAGGAGGGCATCACTTTAGGAGGTTTGACAATGATGATAGGAGAATCTGCGAATGGAGCCAAATCCAGGAAAGTTTCAAAGTATAATTCAGGAATTGGCAATATAGGAAGGAGTTGTTGCAAGTCATTTGATACAATTGCTAAGCTTGTTTCGTTGGGGTTGGATACCATTTCCAGTAATTCAATAGAAGACTGGACATGAGTACTTAACTGGGATTATGAGTCCTGGGAGGACCATATAAGAGGTTTTGGTGCGCAAATTGACTCATCAGTTGGAAAAGTTGAAGGTCTTTATCAGATATGCTATCAAGAAGTTGTTGGTACTGAGACTCTGAATTCGTCATATGAGCTGGACAAGAAGGGGGATGTCAGACTTTTATGATAATTGACATTATGCACTCTAGAATTAATTAAGCTCTAAGTTTGGAGAAATTAATCTAAAACTAATGGGATAAGCTCTTCAGAGAATAATTTAGGTTGATATAAGCCAAGAGGTTATTATGAGAAAATAAAAGGGCGAATATAAATGAGCATTATAATTGCGTTGCAAAACAAACATTTCCGGCCAGAATCTCTTGTCAAGGATGAGGAGAAAATCAGGAAATTGAGGAAACCAGACCAAGAATCCTGAATATGACATGTCATATGCCCTGACAGAGGGGAACATGACCTGGGATTAATATCATCACAAGTAAATTAATTAAGCCTGGCATGACAAAAGATCATGGGAACCGCACTCTGAGTAGGTGGTAGCAAGGAGGAAGAGTAAGAGAGCCGCATGCCAAAGGTCATCCCAGGCAGCATTGAGTACTAATTGATCATACTCCACTTGAACTAATGAAGTATTTGACCAATTGTTTAAAGCGGTGTTCTCAAGCTACAATACTTTTCTCGCTGGGAATCTAGGCAAGAGGGGGATGTGTTGGGATTTTTGCCCATATTCCCAGCTGACTAGATTACCAGGGGTCGCTAGGGGATAATTCCCCATAGCGAAGTAGATTTATATCAGTTGACCCTGATTTCTGGGATAACAATGTTCAGGGTATTTTAAGTTATTTGTCTGGGTCAGATCCATCTGGGATCAATCCAGATGAATGCTTAAGATCTCATCGGGCAGAGTTGCCAACAAATGGGGGCATCTGATAGCTAATCAATGATTTACCATCAAGTGTACCAATTGGGTTAGGTTGGGTTTCACAAGTGATTAATTAAAATTTATGGATCAAGTTGCGAGGTACGTGATGCCAACTGCAATTAGCAAATTGTTCAGCTGGTTTGCAACCTTCCTTAATGGGTAAAAAGTTCCATTAACTAAGCAGGTCGCTTGCCAAATATGGCTGGTTTTCTTAGATCAAAGAAAAATGTTAAGGACACGTTATCTGACTCTTTCCGTTTTAGGTCTCAAGGATGCCCAATGAAGGAATCCTAGCCAGGATGGGGAAGATCATTGCTTATGAGACAACGATGGGTAATTTTATGGCAACTGCTGCCATTTCATTGATGAGGTGCCAACTGAGGGTTGGGCGCCAAATTCTACTATAAATTCCCTTAAGAATCTACTTAATAAAAAACAGCAATTACCAGAATTCGTTATTAGTTCTATTCTCCTTCGATGAAATTATTTCTATTTGTTTTAATTGGAGACTATTTATGATGAAGAGTAAGGATTGAGGATCCAGAGAAGAAAAGCTGTGCTAAGATGGGAATTTCTGCTGACTTTGTGTCACCAGAGAAGCCGTAAACAAGGATCTGAGCGTGGATCAAGTTAAGAGGTATAAGGGAACATATCACTATTGAGGACATCTTAAGTATTTTGAGGAGGAATACTGGTCAAGCGTTGGACTCAACACTAGTGATCTATTCAACAACGGATGATAGTCTTTAACTTATTATCAATCAAATATATATTATTATTAGACAACGCAAAGGTTTGCTCAACACTGAACCTGTGCAGTTATAAATTTAGGAGTTATCAGTCATGAACAATCCAAAAAAATCGTAAATTTTAACTGGGAGTCTAAGGGATTTTGAGTTGGAGGCGCCCCACTTGTGGCCCTAGTTGACACCAGTTTCAAAAGTATCTCACTGAATACCAACAGCGTTTAGTGCAAGAATTGTTGGAGGAATCTTCAGACCTATTTTTGACCTTGACATACAACTTTAGGAGAATTAATGGAGTTCTACATCATGTGGAGACTAGGAAGCTCCCCCTTGCAATCCTGAACTTACTAAAAGAGCAAGGTTGAAGAAGCTCAGGTGGCGGTGGAGCTCAGACAACTATGTGACGCCGGACTCCTAATGCCTTCATGCAACCCATGGGCCTCTCCTCTTCTGCTGGTCATAAGAAGGATGGCAACCACAGGGTGGTGATGGACTATTGACAGCTCAACTTCATCACCAAAAAGGACAGTTATCCTCTGCCCCAGATTGACGACTCTCTCAGATTGCTTGCTGAATTTCAGTATCTTTCTGCAACTTACCTAGCCAGTGGATATTGGCAAGTGGAGCTCGCCCCTAATGATCAAGCCAAGTGTGCACTCATAGCCAAAAAAGGGCTATATGAGCCCACGAGGATGCACCAGGGCCTATGTAATGCATCAGCCGCTTTTCAATGCACCATGGATGGGATCCTCAGGAAACTTGAAGCTTTCGTTTGTCCTCATCTACCTCTACAACATCATTGTCTTCTCACGAACTTTTGATGGAAATGTATAGCATCATTGGGAAGTTTTCAATCGGCTCTGGAAGGCTTTGATAAAGCTCGAATTTCCAAAGCGCTTTTTCTTCTAGTCAGAAATGGAGTTTCTGGGACACAAAGTCTCAAAGGATGGCATTCAGCCCATATCAGACAAAGTTGACGCCATAGAAAAAATGTCACGCCCCCAGAGCCTAAGGGATATTTAGGTATACTTATTATGGTGGGTTATTATTGTTAATTTATCCCTTGGTTTGCTGCCCTAGCTGAGCCTCTATTTTACCTCCTTCACAAGAAAGTGCCTTTTGAGTGACGGCCAGAACATGAACAAGCCTTTGATGCGTTAAGGACTGCTCTTTGTACTAAACCCATATTTTTCCACCCATGGTTTGATCAACCAATCTTGCTGTTCATAGATGCAAGTTATGTCACTGTTCGGTCCATCTTAACCCAGAAGAACAAAAAATCAGCTCGACCATCCAGTGGCTTATTTTAGCAAGATTCTGAGTAAGGATGAATGAAATTATAGCGTTACTGAGTGGGAATGCTTGACTGTCTTGCTAGTGGTCAAACATTTTTGGCCCTATCTCTATAGAACCCATTTTACCATCATCATTGAACTTTACTCACTCCAATGGCTCCAGCAGAGGAAGGACCTAAGATGGCCATTTAGCCAGATGGTCCTTGAGGCTGCAGAATTATGATTTCACCATTGTTCACTGCATGGGCACGATCCACCAGAACGCCAATGGCATCTCTAGGATGCTGAAGCTGGCTGCTTTGACCCCCAAGGAAGACTGACTGTACGATTTTTTGGTCAACCTGAACGCTGTGAGTTAAAAACCCCTGAGGTCCAAGCTGATCTCCAAAGGATGATCTGAGACACTCAGATCAAGGATGGGCTGCTATATAATAGGGTCAATGAGAAATGGCTTCCTTATGCCCGCCCTTCTTAATGAACTGACGATATCCTATAAAGTCATACTACTGTAGGACATGGAGCAGTTAAAAAACTCAAAAATGGTTGAAGTAGCAATGTTACTGGCACCAAATGGTGGAAACAATCCAGGAGGACCTGGAGGCCTGTATGACTTGCTGATCCTAAGACTGGGCCAGTCATCAATATCATCACTCAGTCATCGCCCTGATGGGTCCCTTTAATGTCGTTAGCATTGATATGATAGGACCTCTTCCCACTGGATTTCAAGCCATAGATATATACTCTTAGCCATGGACTATTTAACTAAATAAGTTGAAGCGATTTTTGTACCCGCTGCCACTGCAAAATCCACAGCTCTTTTCCTTATTCGATCAATTTTCACCCAGCAAATATGCCACAAACTTCTTTTTTGGACAATGGGTTAAATTTCACCTCTCAGGAAATCCAAAGAACTTATTTCTCATTTTGGCACTAACTAAGGTTTTGACACCCCCTATAAATTATCCACTAATGGGGCGGCAGATGCGCTAATGGAACCCTTAATTCTATTCCATGGAAGGTAGCCGCCTCAACCCTGCAGCTGGAATCAATAATTACCCAGCGCTTTGCTTACTATAAAATAAACTACCATCTAGTTAATAAAACTTTCCACTTTGAGGCTCTATATGGACGTGTTTGCAGCTTTCAAGTAGAATTCAGCCTTTGCACAAAACCTCTGCTCATGAGAACTCTAATCTAGCCATGAGGGCCTTAGATGTGATTTTCCAGCTTCAAACCCTAGCCACACATGGCATCATCACCAACACCTGAAGGGAGACATTTCAATTTAATGTCAGCTGACCCACCTTACCTGTTTTTTATCTAGTTGACCTCATTCTCGTCTATCACCACTGACCTGGAGGTCAACAGTATAAGCTCGACGTTCTTTGGTCTAAACCATATAAGGTCATTCATAAGGTAAACTCTGAGTACTCCATTGATGACTTAATCAGGGGACAGTGGTGAATTAATCAAATGGCCAGTTCCTTCAGCCCTACACTACCCTCCAACAGGATCTTGGGTGAGTCGTTGTCAAAATTTGAGATGATGAACAAGCCAAAGGCCTGCCCCCAAATTGAGCCTCAACAGATTGACTTTTGAACCAGCACGAATGGAACCTTATCATGAAGGCGCCAAAACTAGATTTGATCAGGAAGCATTATGTGTATAATAATCAATGGAATTACCTTTAGGAATCCCATCCCCACTTCCCAAATTATGAGAGGCGCCGCCCCCACTGCTGCAGGCATGAGGGTGATGCAGTACAATGAGGGCACTGACCAGGCGATTGATCTGGAAGGCAGTGAAAATCCTGATCTCACAAGGCCACAAAGTCCTTGAGACACCATTTCCCCACGCGCCCTATAAATATTGACGCTTTTAACATGATAAAGTAGTCTATATTCCCTCCATCTTTTCAAATTTTAACCTCAACACTAATTCTTAGTTTTAGCCATTTTTTACCCTTTAGTGACATTCAAGAGAATTGTTATGCTGAAAAGGATCATGGGTGGATTGACCACAGCGTGGGGAGGAATATCAAGGGTGGTTGTTGCGACAAAAGAGGCTGATCATTGTGAATGTGTGAGGCCCATCGAGATGACCAACACCATTTGGAACCATGAACTGCAACATGAGGTCAGCGCTGTAGGCAGCCAAGCCCTTCATGATCTTGTGTTGGCGGTGTTTGGGGAGAGGTGAGAGGACAAGCTGGCAAATTGGACCACTAGTGTTGCCTCATCCAGTAAGTGAGTTCAGATGATTGGAATATGGGTATTTTTTAAATAAAAGGCAGCTGTATGCCACCATGGCGAGGGCTTCATGAAAGAAGCCAAAATCAAAGTAGCCCTTAAATGGGCAGAAATCTACAAATCCGGTGGGTTTAAAACTGCTATGGCCATCTCAATCATGGCCGCATTCATGTGGGGGAAGAGATGCCCATTTTAGACCTAAAGGCCAAAATGCAAGTTGCTCTGAGGGAGCACCAGGTGGCTTCTGAGCATTTTCTTTGAGTTTGCAAGGTGATGGGCTAGGTTATGAGGCGGGATGTAGCGAACAGAAGTGTTTGTGAGGCTAGCTAATCCAGCCAGGATAATGTTTTAGAGGTGGCCAATAAACGCTAGGAGGCAGCAAACCTGCCTCCCCAAATGAGGGCAGCAGGTGCCAATCAAATCGCCATGGCTAGTAGCATCACGGGCAAAAAAGGCAGTTGAGTGTAAAGCTATTTTATTAAATTTGCTTGAATAAGTGATTGAAGTGAAAGAGAGTTTTGGGAAACTACTGTGTAGCTTTTTAAATATCCCAATATACATATCTATTTTCAATCAACACATTTTAAACTAAGGCTATATGCTACAAAAAAGTCTTTATCAATCTGGCTTCTCTAACTGAAAAACTCAGAATTAAACCAAACTCAAATTTAAGCTTTTGAGTTTTCTAGTATTGAACTACACTTCAGCCAAAAAAGGAATTTAATGGATTATATTAAATTTTAATCCACTTCAAAATGATTTTTGTGGTTATCTTGTTTTCTTAATCATTATTAGAGTACAATCTAGTTATAGGACTATAAAGCTCTACTTGACTGGTAGTACTTTAAAATGAATATATCTATATTATAGGTTGCTATAATTTATATACTTTTATTTCAAATTTTATAAGAAAAAATAATTGCATCTTATATTTTTAATGAAAATCTTTAAACTCTAAAGTTATATTGAGATACTTTTGTGTAATATAGAGCACTTAATTGAATAGATTTTTTTATAATACTACGATACAAAATTGATATGAAATAATAAGTATCATATTTAATATTAGATATAGTTTTATCTAGATATAGAAGTTCAATCTTTGTTTAGTATCTTATATCCTTTAGTTATCTAGAATTGATAATGGAATAGATATCACTTAAGAGAATAAAAACTCAACTAGTGCAGACCTGACCCCAAATTGTCATCAAGGTTAGTATTATTTCAATGAAATTATGTGAACATTAGAAGTACTCATAAGGAAAGGTGCACATAGGGACAGCCTATAGATGCCTTGGGGCGGATTTCGCTTTATGATGCAAACATTTTGACTTTTTCTAAGCAATTGCATTGGCTGTTTTGTATTTTTTATCTAAATCTAATGGAAAAACAATCTGAATGATAATATAATTTTTATAAATTTTACTAAAACGTTTTATCAAAGACAATTCATTTATAATCCATAAAATTTAGTTCAGATGATGCCGCATGGGCTAATCATTGTGTTTAACTACAATTAAGTATAAAATATCACAATACCTTATTCATGTATGCCTATAAAATCCAAGAAATTCAAGTCCTTTATACTACCCTAAACCCCTGTTACAAGTGGTACTATAAAACTCTCTTTTGAGCCCTAGAAATCTCATCTAAGTCTAAAATAAAGGTTAAGTTTTTGTCTCAGTTTACTTAAAGCATATAAATCTCTGTTTAGTGCTTGTTTGAAACTTTATTAAATAGAATCTAAGAATTAAGTATGCAAGAAAGGAAATGTTGGAATTCAGTTAGGCCTAAACCTGCCTATTGTGTAAAAAAGATAACTTATACTTTCTCAGAGCCATTATGCAGAAAGATGCTACATAGTTTCATATCAGTTATGCAGGGTGTGAGAATAAGACGATTGCTTGCTTAAAATTGGTATCCTTCTCACTTATTCAGGACGAAGTTCCGCCAGATGATCCTTGATATGGCTAATGGATTATGGTATATTCACTATTTGGAAACTCATTAGGGCTATCAAAATAGTATCAACCCTTCTGGTTGATTTCAGGTATAATTAACCAATGTAGTTAGGAACTTCCTCTGAGGCAGGTTTCAATACAAGCAGTGCTTTCAGCTTGCTGACAATTCTCCAAAGGTAAGAATCTGCTAAAACCAAAATGGGGATAAAATAAAATATCTTTTTTATAGGATATTTTTTATAATCAGTCATTTGGCCAGTCGTTGGTATTTATACCTCTAGGGCATCTTCTGGCCACATTCAAGCACAAAGTTTCAACAGATATTTTACCACCTCAGTTTAGCCCTTGAACTGATATGACTGAGACCTTTTCTTAGGTTTATTGGTGGCAAAGTACTCTCAATTATGAGGATTTCAGGTACAAAAATTGCGCTAAAAGCATGCAAAATTGTCCTAGGATCATCTTAATTTGTGTTTCATCTTACTTCTGACGAAATACACCCTCTGTGAAATTCTTGCATCAATTAAAGTAGATGATATAACCCTAATCAGGACGTTGGCAGGCCTCTCTCTTGATGGCACTAGGTACTCCCTTTCATGCAGTTCATGTGCAAGTGCTATCATGCTGAATATGTGGATCAACATATAAATTTCGCCCTAGGGTGGGAAATTGATTACATTATTCGTTTATCTGATGGTCCATGGGACTTTTAAATGTTAACTTTGGGTCAGTCCTGAATAATTTTATATACTAGTTGTTTGATTGTGTTTCTTATAATTGGGACCAATTGCCAAAATTTGATGCATAGGAAATTGGCCATAATGTCGAGAATATTCATCCTGAGCTTAATGATAAAGTACTTAATTGAATTTCATTGAGAAATTCGACCTGATTTGTGTAATTGCAATAGGCTTTGAGGTGAGAATATAAGTGTTAACTCAAGCGTTGAAAGGATAATTGGCCTGATCTGATGGTTGTCAAAGGTTTATTTTTGAGTCAACCACCAAAATCTGATACAGGGTACTCAGTGTCAGAACCTGATGATCTTAATGTATTTTTAAAAACTTTGGAACCCACCTATACTCTAGAAAGCAAAGGCCAAGTTCCTAAATGGTTCTCGCAATAGTGACTGACACCTTGCCTATCCTTAGATGAAAAATACCAATGTAGTATGAAGACAGAAGTATATGATCATCCTTTAATATCAGTGGTGGCAAGTTAAAGCATCAGACCGCTCCAACGTTAGAAAAAATTGTTTTTACTTCCAAAAAGACTATGAAAACTTGGAAAGGCCATAAGTTGCTGAATGATGGTCTGGTGATGAACGTTTTTCTTTCTAAAGGATACACTTTAGAGCACCTGACCATATTATGATTATTTGAAGAATATGAACTTCCTAAAGACTTTTTTCACCTACACAAGGCGGTTTTAAGAATGCTTTGTACACCTTCATCAAGCGTTAGAACTTAAGAATTGAGAAGCATGATATGCTAAAGTAAACCTTAGTCATCTACATGATCATATTGACATATTTTTTAGGAGGATAGTAAATTACAATATAAATCACAAAATTCCTTTCAGATTTTTTCCAGCTTAGACTAGTCTCATAATATATAAAAATTTAAATTTATTGTGGGGAAGGCCGACCATGGGATTGACACTTACGAATATGACTCAGGACAGATAAACTTAGTACCGGAGGAGGCACCCCAGAGAAGTGATGCTATCTCTTGTTGCCAGCGGGAACGCCACTTATGGGGAGGGGGAGGGAACGTGTGAAGGGGCCGTAGCCACTATTGAGCACATATGGAGGAAGGGGTCTGATTTGTTGAACCAGACTGGGAACCAGGAGGAGACCAGCTGTTGGTGACATAGTGGGAGGTATCCAAACATCCACGCTTGAAAGTGGTCCACCAAATGAGACCGGAATCTGTGGACAGTTTCTGGGAGGGTGGGGGTGGAGCCTGCGATGGCATCTAAGACAATCGTGTGGATGGTCCACATGGCGATTGCAACCACCAGAGCACGGAGGGAGTGTGGAAGGGAGGAGGCCATTGATAGAGCAAACATATCTCTTGACAGACTGAAAGGATGCGTTTGATCCTGGCCCAGCAGACGTTGAACTTCGCGCCATATCACTTTAGAGGTGGGGCACTTCTCCAGGCAGTGGAACAGCGTTCCATACTGGCCGCACACAACACAGGATGAGTGTAAAGCGTTAGAGCTCTCAGCTGTACAATACACCCGCCTCAGGCAGCGCCACACATGGGAGTGGACTTGAGGCTGCAACAGAGGGTGATGTACATATTTCCAGATTGTTTTTTAGTCTCAATGGAATAAGGGATGTCCATCATGTCCAGGTAGTCCACCCTGGATAGGACATGGGGCCAAATGGGGATCACGCCATCATGGATGGGTAGCCCCTGTACCTCTTGTGTGAACTGAGGAGAGGGGCGGCCTCTTTGGGTTGTATGTCCGCTAATACAAATTCTCCACTCTGCGCTCCGCATGGAGAGTAGGATTCGTTTGTAGTGGGTTTTTGTCCCATGAGGACCTGTGGCCGATGTGTGTGATGCGAGGTATTTCATCAGGGAGTGGGGGTTTGATGATTGTTGAGGCCCAAGGCTCAGGAGAAGTTGGAGCGGGCTGCGCGGGACCAGTGTTGGGATGGGAGTGTGGGAGCGGTGACGGCCGCGATCCAGGTGCCCAGGATTTTGGCAGCATGGGCTTTGAAGTCAAGCAGGCCCATGCCACCTTGATGATGAGGGCCAAACATGACCTCTAGCCGCACTGGTGGAGGGCGACCTGACCAAAGCCATCCTTGCAGCAAGGCATACAAAGATTTGAAGAAGCTTGGGGAGAAGGGGATGGCGTGGGCTCCAAACCAGACTTTGGATAGGAGCATAGAGTTGGCTAAAACAACCCTGCCAGTAAGGGAAGTAGGGTGGGCTCTGAGAGAGGCGATTCGCTTCATCACGTTGTCCAGAATACGGCACTCCATTACTGCTGACGCGTATCCACTTGCCTCCATCCACACGCCCAGATGGCGCACCAGTCCTATGGTAGGGCGTGGCACGAAGGGGAGCACCAGTGGAGCGGTGTGTGTTGAGTTAGTAAGGCGTGGACGTGGGCGAGCAGATGGGCCAGGTTATGAACTAATTGCTGGGGCCCAGCAGTTCTGAAACTGACCAAGGAGGATGATTTCAGTTTTGGAGGCGTTCAGTGCCGTGTAGCTTACCTGGGAATATTCCTGGATGAGAGCTTCAAGCGCGCATGCATC
The DNA here is from genome assembly GCA_022478985.1 of Massospora cicadina. Lineage (NCBI taxonomy): Eukaryota > Fungi > Entomophthoromycota > Entomophthoromycetes > Entomophthorales > Entomophthoraceae > Massospora > Massospora cicadina. The sequence goes on from JAKSZP010009248.1 coordinate 179,827, forward strand.
TTGATTATCAGACACCCCAACCACACAATCATCTGCGAACGCCAATATTTTGACTGGGGCTTGGCCTGGCACATGGACCCCAGTGAGTTGGGCATTCACATTTCGCAGTAGTGGGTCAAGGCTGAAGTTGTATAAGAGTGGGCTGAGGGGGTCCCCTTGTCGCAAGCCCCTTTGAGGGTGGACTACTTCCGTTAGGAAGCCAGGGCCACACACTGCCATTGTTGCAGATTCCATGAGCAGCATCACCCAGTTGATGATGCAAGGGGGTAAGCAGAATTGATGGAGGCAGGCCCTTAGGTATTCCCAGTTTACTCTATCATAGGACTTTTGTTGGTCCAAGAATACAAGTGCTATAGAGGCTGTGGACTGACATACATTAGCCACAGAGTGCACGTTATCCCAAATTGACCTTCTGGGGATGAAACTGGATTGTTCTGGGGATATGGTGGCAGATGCTACAGTCCCTAATCGGTTAGCCATAATTTTGTTAAAATTTTGGTGTCTGTGTTTGTTAGAGAAATGGGGCGCCAGTTGGCTAAGTCAAGCTTATCCCCTTTCTTGAAGAGTGTGATAGTAAAGGCCTCATGTCCTCCTGGTAGGAGGCGCATTTCCAACAGGCTTTGGTTAAGTGAGGCAAGCAGAAGTGGAATATATATTTGAAATATTTTTTGTAGAACTCATATGGAATGCCATCTGGGCCTGGGCATTTTCGGTTTGGCACACCGCGAATGGCTGTCATAATTCGTTTGGAGTAATTAAATTCATTATTTCTGGGTATCAGAAAACGGTGCAGATATGAGCTCAGTCGAGAAATTCTGCCACTTCAGCTGGCTGAATTGGTTCAGCTCAGTACAACTCGGAGTAATATTTTTGCATTTTGATTGCCACTTTGGTTGGTGTATCCGTAATAGAATTATCTGATCTTCGCACCTGTGTGCAGGCCATGCTCTGGCATGGTGCAAAATTTTTTTTAAAGAAATATGCGGTGCACTTGTCACCTTTAGTGATGCGTGTGGCCCTGTATTGGACACAAACCTGATGTTTGTGTTGCCTTTCGAGTGCATTGAGGTGGGCGGCTGCCTCCACCCACTTCTGGCCCCATGCAGGGCTGTATCCTGTAGCTGGAATGTTGGACTCCAAGTGTGCCAATTCTTCCAGGGTGCGCGAGATAACCGCCAATGTGGCTCATGAGCGTCTGGAGGAGAGATGGCGAGAGTGGTGGATGATGTCCTCTTTGAAAGTTGCCCATGTGGAAATGGGGTCCGCACAAAATGGTGCAACAAACTTTTTTGCCAAAGTTGCCTCTTCCACCCACGTGGAAAATCCTGGTGACACAAGCTCGGGGGGCAGATTTTGCACCAATGTGGGGCCTTAGCAACTGTGACAGGTAGGTGGTATGTTATCAAAACCAGTCGGTGGTCAGAGAATTCCATTTTCATTGTTGTGAAGTGGGAGATGTGGGGTTAGAATTTTGCCGGCGTTAGAATAAGGTTGATGCGAGTCATGGACCTTAATTGGCTGTTGTGGATGTGGGGACGCATCATGTTTTTGAGCAGCGGGGCATGTCGTGGCTGTGCATCCATTAACCCAAGGGTGGCCTTTAGAACGTGTAGTTCAACGTGACCCTGTGAGGCATGGGGTGAGGGAGGCCATTGGTCCGTTGGTGAGGTTAGCCAACAGTTCATGTCGCCAACTAGGAAAGAATAAGGGGTAGTGGGAGGGATTTGACTGATGAGAAAAATTCCTGACGCTCGTATGCACCATTTGGGGCATAAATGTTGACAATTGCGTGTGCTACGTTGGCCCATGAGAAGGTGATGATGAGCACTCGGCCATTTAGGAATGTCTGAGGATACAAATTTGAAAAAATTATTTTTCTGAATTAGCACCCCACAGTCTTGACCAAAAGGATAGGGATGGGAGGAGCATTGTTTTCCAAGCTTCCTCAGAACCTCATGGACAGTGGGACTCCTGGATGGCCAGGATATCCACGGGTAAATTGTGTTGTAAAAAACTCAGTTTCCTAGCCCATGATGGGGAGGCCTTGAGTTGGCGATATTCAATGTCCCTAAAGTGAAGGTTTCCCCATCACACCTTAGGTGTGAGGGGTGGCCCCCAGGCCCACCAGCCTCTTCTAGGTCCCCACGGGCTTTCACAGCAGCGTGGGTGTTAGCAGCAATGCTATCGGAGTTTTTGTTGATTTTTGCGGAAAGAGTCACATTGGCTTTGGCCTTCACTTTTTGTTTTCCCGACATCAGACAAATTTTATGCAGTGCGGATGAGTTCGATGCACCATTGAGTGGGTCAAAAAAAATTTTCAGTTGGGATAGGTCCCAAGTTGGTTTCAACTGGAGCTTGGGTGCAACGATTGGGTGAGATTGAGTCCACCATCAGATCCTTGGATTGAGTGGCCCGCTCATCATGGGCTTCCCAATCTGATTGGTTGATGGATTCCTGAGTTGCTTTCACCGTGAAGGTTTTCATGTCCTCCTGGCGTTGTGAGTGTAAGATAGCAGTGGTGGCCTTGGCCGTTTCCTTGGCCGCGGCCCTATGGGCCTGCTTAGCCTTCTTCCATTCTTGCGGGGAGATAGGCTTTACCAATAGGTAGCAGCCTTGTGCTTCCCACGGGAAAGCCTCCTTGGTGCTTGCTGTTGGTTCATAGTGCGCCTCTCCATTGGCCATGGCCGCTGAGGGGTGCTCTTAGAATGTGATGCCCTCCTTGATAGGGCATGCATGCGCCTTGTGGCTGAACGCGTCACAGTGGGTGCAAATTGGGGGCGCACTGTCCATGGTCACCCGGAATGGGTGGGTGGTATGCCCTGTGATATCAATAAAAGTGGAGTGCGGGATCTGGGTTAGGTCCTTCGCGATCTCCTCAGTTGGGGTCAGAACTGCAATGGCTTTGCTGGTGCACAGGTGTGGCATCATTGTGAAGTGTTGCATTTTGAAAGATTGTATTTCGCTGTATATGGTGAGACCATCTTTCAGGTGTTGTTCCAAAATGTCATGTTTTACCATAGTAGGCAAAAAGTCAAACGTGAGGAAAATTTGGTTTGATTTTGTCCATCTGGTGCATTTGGTTTCGACGACCCATTGCCCTTCAGGGAGGTCGACCACTACGCGCACCGCTGCAGCCTCATCTGCTGCTTTTTTGCTCTCAAAACCTAGGTCTAGCCAACTGCATGACATGGAGTGAGGTGCAACATACACCACGGTTGGGAAAATTTTGTGTACATCTTCACAAATTTTTTCCCATAAGGCCATTTTTTGGATGTCCAGATACACGCAGACTCTGAATTCCACCAACGAAAGTGGTTGGGAGTGTGGCGTGTTGATGTACTGGTTGCATCGTGCTTACCATGTGAGTATCTCCGGGGAAATTGTAACCGCCAGTTTTTTAAGATTTTTGTCAATTCCGCCAGATTCTCCGGGGCGTTTTCAAACGTTGGAGGCCGCGGGCCTTCCACCTGCTCCTCTTACCTTGCTTGCCCAACTGCTCCCTGACATGGGTGCAGACTAATCTCCTCTGTGAGATTATCAAACTAGATTCAGTCTTGAATTGAATAGGTTTCAATAGTGATTGCAACGAGCCATAATATATAAAAATGAGTATCTAGAACGCAAGCTTATAGTAGTAAAAAAATGGCTGAGGAAGTCATTAAATATGTACCAATGATATGACAAGACTTGACCATCTAGTACTAAAAAAATGATATGACAAGACTTAACTCAAAAGTTTGAGCTTAAACCTATCCGCATACTTTGATCTTCAGTGGAATATGGGTATATATTTATAAGCTGTTAATAAAGCAGTAATATTATTATTTGAGTGATTGAAGACCATGCATGACGTTTTGCACCTCAAAGTCTTTTTTATTTTGTTCAGCGATAGTTAGATGATTATTAAGATGCTCAGAAAAACCCTCAACCATTTCTAATAAAAACCTTTCAGGTAAATATCTCTTATACTGTTTTCAAAATTTTCTACATAAACAGCTTCCTAACAAAGGGACCTTAACTTTCGCCCAATTTATGACTATGTACTTTTTTGTAGTTTAAAGGTCATATATCTCATTTTTATGATAGTTTGGCAGATGGAGCAAGTGACTTTCAATATGCTTTTCACATACAAGGGTACATGAGTAACTATGCACAAGAATTCAGAAAGTACAAGAATTAAACTCTGATTCAAGAAGCCAGGGTAAAGTTTCCTTATATCTGTGTTTGTAAGCCTACATGACTTGCAGAATATGAAAAAGTATTACTTATTATAAGTATAGAAATCTTTTTTTCCGCTCAGAATCATTACACCAGTGAATTTACCAAAAAGAGCAGAATAATTACAAAATCCAAACTCTCAATAGCTAGTTCCTCTTGATGACCTTGATTCCCAGCCTACTGCTCCAGTGTGAGGAAGCAGCAAAAACCTCCTAGCAATTTCCGTGGGGCAGAAATTGAGTTCAGATTATTTTGACTAGTCCTAAAAATATAAACTGCTGTTATGTACCTCAAAGGGACTTAGTGCTCCACCTTGCGTGTAAATACATGATTTGCCACTACCCTCTCGCCCTCCCTTGTTCTAACATCTTATTTTGCCTCTGATTATACTATGGGAAATTATCTATATATGGTACATGGCAATAATTGAGCTCACCACCGCCGCTTTTGTGGTGGAAGGCTTCATCAACTTACGCCCTTTTAAGATATATTTAATGTTTGTCTACCTTCTGATGAAGGCCGCCACGGCGGCAGAAACCAAATTAATTTATAATAGCACTCCTATCCACACGGCTTGTACTCACCTTTCTTCAGATACCATGATGGTGGCCAGTCTTGTGAACTTTTTTCCTCTCCTCCAACCCTGAGAGTTGTATAAGGGTTGATGTTGGGGCTATCAGCCTATGGTTTAAACCCTTTTCTCCACTTCACTGTACCTAGTGGTGCTTAGCGCCTCTCAGTACCCTGTGCTACTGCTACAATAACCCATTACATGCAGATATTGCTAAACAGAAACCCCGCAGTCCCATGTTGCATGTGCACCAGACCATTTACCCTGGTCATTTATTATCAATGGACGCCAAATTTGCCCTCTCTGTTTTACTTTAAACCACTCTAAATTCCTCCTGGCTTACCATTGGAAGGACTTCTAATGCCAATTCTGATACCAGAACCCTTTCAGCGAAAGATACCTGGGATGCCTTGCTGCCATTATCCTACCTCCAATTTAATTGGTAGGTGAGCGCCTTAAACATCCTTCCTCCTGAACTTCTTCCAGTTTCAGCAGTCAGTTCACCCTCCATCCAATCAGGATCAGGCCTAAAATCCCATTTTCCTCACTCTCCCTCCCATTTATAACAAAACCTCAATCATATTCAGATAACCCAATTAGAAAAACAACTAAACCCCCTGGGACTTATTGCCAAGGTTTCAGAGTCAGCAATTCAATTGAAATGTTCAAATTTGTCATCAAATGGATTTTATTTTTAGACTATAACGCCAAACTTTCTCCTCACTTTTACGCCCCTCAAACAAACGCCATATCATTTCAATCAAACCATCAGCTTTTTATTGACGTGGCTACCTCGCCAACTGTCATCCTCATTGTAAAACTAAATCCAAGTTGGTTGCATCACTTTCATATGGTATTAAATTTACTGTTTCCCTAGCTACCCTTACTGCTGTAGCTAAGCGTTCCCTCATCAAGGCCTACAATGCTGCCCATGACTCAATCCTGAATATTGTGGTGGTGGCAAAGAATCCTAATACAAAAATCACCTGTACCAAATTCTCCACCTTTGTCAAGCTCACAAATCCTATATTTAAGAAGAGCACAATTTAGCAACTATTCAGGTACCTTTCTTAAGGTGTAATGTCTATACCCTGTATTTATTTGGAATAGTTAACCCCATCCAGTGGGTGTCCCCACACTCTTGATTTCCAACTTGACCGCACCTTGCTCTGTAATTATGGAGCTGAGGAAGAGCCTCCTGATCCCCTCCCCCTCCCTCCATGGTTGGCTAGCGGTTTGCCATTGAAATCTTGGTAGAGATTTTTTCTTTTTATTGGTAATGATGCCTTTTTTCTCATTTGAGCGTTTTTATCCATTGTATTTTAATCTTTTATTTCTTGGTAATATCTGACCCTGGTCAGCTTATTTTAAATAAACGTATTGAAGATTATAAATATAAAATCTGGTACTAACTATGCCATAAAAATTCTACCTTGAAGCCATTGTGATTATGGACTACTGAAAATTTGCTATGACTATTGTGAAATTCTGTCCTACTTTTTTTCCCTTAACGCCATTTCTCAATTTCTCATGCATATAATGCTTGAGATAAAGCTGCATTAGCACTGAAGATGTTTAGTAAGCCTTTATCTATATACAAGGACATACCAAATTGAATTTTAGTCCTCAGCACCAGGCTACAAATTGTACCCTATGAGAACTCTATTTTACTCTTAGCAAGTATGACAAACCACCAGACAACAACTCAGACCCAAGAATGGTTTTCAGTTTGTGCCTATGCGTTTTAGCTGCATAAATTCTAGTATTACTTTGTGAGAAATAAATAGAAGTTTAAGGAGTTGGAAATTTTTACATGTGATGGTGAACAAATATTCATATTGATAAAGTGGAAAAAGTCTTATATTAAGGTAAAGATAAGGAATAAGATCTCTTATGAATATTAATACACAGGTTACTATGTGCTGTGAGCACTCATTGCAGTGGAAGTATCACCCTGCTTATATTTGAATGGAGTACAAGAAGATAACAATAATATCACCCACTTGGCTCAAGCAGTTATATCAATTTATCGTTTATCATCAGTTGAAGGCAAACATCTTGTGCACAAGCCATCAAGTATAATGAGTCTCCCTTAAATAATCTTCTGCTCATGCTTTTATTACTAATCCATTGTAATTTAAATATTATAAGAGGACCATTAATTTTTTTGCTCATAGAGAATTTCTTTGGCCGCTGCATGACAAAAATCATAGTTCGCTATTTAAGAGTTTAAACGTTAGCTATTCTGACATGGGTGCCCCAGTAAATTTCTTACTTTAAAAAACTATATATAGCTCTAACTTTGCCTCAGACATGTACTACAGTGCAAAATACCCTAAAGGTGAATAACTTTATCATTTGTATCAAGAATTATCAGTTATACCCATAAAATATGGACCTTTTGTGTTGACCACTTATTGGATTTCATGACCATCTTATTTGGCTTTTACTCACTTTTAAGATTAGTTATTACCTGTCTTATCACCAAATTTCTTTAGCAGCTATTGCTATTAATTAGCATTTGAAGTTAGTACCGCATTTTATCCTTAATGCCAAGGTGATTTAATGGTTGTAAGGCACAATCACCAACAATTTCTGTAAGTAAATTTGGATATTGCCTGAATAGCTGATGATTTAATTTCTACTTTGGATTAATTGTCCTAAAGCGTAACTAATTAGGGCGTTTTCTGGACTACCAAAGCGTTATAATGCTTGTTTTGATGGTATTTTGTAGTTTAACCTAGGCAATGCGGCATCCAGTAAATGAGTAATTGGTTCCTTATACCTAATGAATGACCGCTTGACCTTAAAAATTGACCTACTGGTTTGACTAAGGTGTTGGAACCAGCTAAATAAGAATTTATTCATAAAGAGAAAGTTATTGTGGGGCAATTAATGTAACTTAATTTAGTTTAAATAAATATTGGGCACTAAACTACCTAAAAAATATATTTTAAAGACAAAATATTATCCAGTAAATTAATCATTATAATTTTTAAATATAATGAAGAGTTATAGAGATTTTTTTGCCTTGTCTATTTTCTCACTAAAGCAGTAAGTGTATACCTGTGTGGTGTTAGAGCCACTTTATAATAAAAATCTTAGCTGTCAGTTGTAATAATACAACTAGCTATCTACTTTATTCTTTCAGAAACGTCTGAGCCTGTGCAGTAAACTTGCCAGGAGTTTTTATACTTGATGCTCACTATAGAGATAGTTATGTCTTTCCAAAGTATCAAGGAACTAGAAAAATCTAGTATCATAATACTATCCAAAGCGAAATCCTGAAGTTATGGAGGGAGCTGGAGACCATCACCTAGTATACATTAATACCATCAATGCAGGCTGACTAATAAAAGTTGAAGAACGGATTGCAAAGGTGGAAGAAGAAAATAATCAGTTGCAAAACCAATGATGAGCTATACAGGAAATCGTCTGAAGAAGAAAAAATATAAATGTCACCAAGGACCTATTTATGTTAAAAGTTGCATTTACATCTGGAATTGAAAAAAGATTGCTTATTATGAGAGAAAACTTTACAACTCTTGAAACTGCAAGAGATGAAAATTGCAGATGTGCTTTTGTCTAATTGGAGACCAAGTTAGGCGGCAATGATTTATATGATAAAGAAAGCAATATGGGAAGCAAAAGCCCTCAAGAAAAATGTCTGACACATTTGTCGCCATCTTGGCAATGATCCTTGACAACTCAGTAACTAGTGCTAGGATTACTGGTTTTTTCCTTGTAACATATTCAAGCCAGTGCCATTGAAGAATATCAGCTTACCCTAAAATACTAAGATTTCATATGGATAATACCCAGCACTTTTTCATATTTTTAAGAAAGATCAGTTTAGCTAATTTGATCCCTAGAAAGTGGTCCCTGTGAGCAATACTTGGAAACAATTTTAGAATCTGGTAAACCCCAAATACAGTGGGATAGTTGGTCATGTAACAATGTAAAGAACACAATCAGGAAGGAATTTGTTAGTCCCAGGTGTATGGCTAACTAAAAATCGAGAGCTCATGGGGTTTTAATTTAGGAAGGACGAAACTTTAATAATGTTTGCCAATCTTTTTTATGAGGAGTCTCAAATTCTGGCTGGAGCTAATTTAATGAGCTATTTTTATGCTTGAATATCCACAAAATATGGCGCTCTGCCCTTACCAGGTATCACACTGCTTGATGATACTAACATATGTAACCAACGCTATCACCTCTCAAAAGTATAGTACTAAAAAATGTTGATATTGACTTTTAATGCACCAAATTATAGTTTTAAACTAAAGTTATAATACTTTGATCTGTAAAAGTTCTTAATAACGCAAACGAGTTCCAAAAATGATTAACCAAACCTTATCTGACTTGCAAAAAATGTGGAGCTAAGAGCACTACGCCTTTCAATGTTGAAGAAAGAATAACAAAGATCAAATGAAACTTATGCTATCTCCAGGAGAGAAAGAACTTAGTAAGGGGAGGGAAAAGGTCATGTGTCCTAGATGGGGAACCATCCAGAACTACATGCCATCATGTTCCACTGGACAACCTCAAGACAATAAAAGTGGTCATCTCAAATCTTTTCATGGTTGAACCAACGGATGATCCCTTAACCAAGTTATGTTTCATAATACATATGCAATAAAAGAACTAAAGCAAAGTAGATTGACCCGAGGTAATATAAGAAGTCTCACAACCTTACCCTCAATGAGTATTTGACAAGGAAAAACTGCCGCCAAAGGTGAGAAGTCATCTAAGAAAAGACTGACTATGCTAAAGTCAACCTCTTGTTAGAAACAATATGAGGATTTTTACTTAATATCTCCAACAAGTTGAGTCAAACTATAAGCGTGGCAAACAATGATGATAATCAAGCTATGGAGTAAAATGATTTGGTTGTACACTCTGAGTAGCAGTTGGCAATAAGGGTCGCCTACTATTACAATGGAATAATTGATTGCCACCCCAAAGCGGATAAATATTATCCAGGGTAATTGGATTGATCCTTGAAATTAGTGATTCATTCTTATACAATCAGAAACATTAATGATTAAATAGAGAAGAATGTTCAAAGCAAATTTATAAAAGCTTGGATAAAAAATACATAATATAAAACACAAGATATAGAAGGATGAAAAAGAATCTGTAAATATATAATATAATTAAGAAGGAAGTTGAGAAACCGTTATACTTAAATTACTTCTTTGAATCCCAGTTGCCTATGACGCTTCTTGGGAGAAGGGCGATGATTGATGATTATGGTTAGGAACTGATTTGATTAGAAATGCTTACTAAAGATAAAGCCAATTACCTTAAAGACCTGTGTGGGGGATAAGAGACATAAAGGCGCAACAATGAGAAGCAAGATTTAAGTGAGAATGCTGCCAAGGATAGAACTTTTAACCACCAAAAGTCCTGTGTGATTAAGGAGATAAACAAAGGCATGATGTGAAGAGAAAATATTAGCTTTACTAGATAATATAGTTAAGCTGAGGGATATTAGATAATTCATGACCAACTTTACTGGTTTAGAATTATTATTGGAAATATATTGAAACCTTATTTAAAGCAAATTACTGTTTAGAAATTATTTTCTATTATTTATAAGTTAGAATCAATGTTGGGATTCTATACCATTCTTGAGCTAATTAATGGGTAGTTAGGTATAATCTCTTACATTGTTAGTAGGTAAATTTTGTTGGATGAATAGCCAATAATAAATTCCTACCTTTGATTGTTCTAAGGTGTCAACCTAGTTAGGGCGTTTTCTGGAAAAATCTAAGCGTTATAACGCTTATTTTGATGGTGGTTTGTAGTTTAACCTGAGTAATGCGGCCTTTAGTAAATGGCTAATTGGTTCCTTTTACCTAATATATGTCCCGCTTGACCTTAAAGGTTGACTTACTAGAGAGGACTAAAGCGTTAGAACCGTTAATTTAGATTTCAGCCCAGAACAGCTGTTCTTGTAAGACAAAAAATACAGCTTACTTGAGGGTCTAGATGAAGTGGTAAACATGAAACTACCATATATAACCCACTTATAACATAATAAAGACATTATTATGCAGTAATAATTAATTATGCTTTATTTTATTGATGAGCTATATGTATTAATTGACCATGTAAATTTTCTCAAGAAACCAGTAAGAGTATACCTGAGTGAGGTTAGAACAACTAATGAAGAAGATTTGACTGGCTAATTATCTTTATTCACCAAGCAATCTCATTTATACTCACAGAAAAAGTCTGATCTGTGCAGAAATCTTACCAATAAAGTTTACGCCACCCCTGCAATTGTAATGGACAATGATCATTATGACTACTTGATTGGTACCTTTTAGGATGACGATGTGTCAAGCTATATTGGGCTTCAATCTGGGATGTCTTAGGACCCAAATATTTAGCTACAAAATGCAAGTCCTCATTTCTCTAGTTATACTTGTTTGTGACAAAAAGAAGGGCGCAGTTGCAAGTTTTGTGATAGTTGATTTGGGAGGTAAGATTTCTGTTATCCTTTGTGAGCTACCCTCTTGGCAGCCTGCATATATAACATCTTGGCCATTATTACAAAAATAATTTGATATATAACTTTTGAAACCTCCAGAGCCCCATATGATGTATTTAGGGAGAGAATCGAATCTAAGGAAAATGGAAATCTGAGAAATCTTAGGAAAAGTCTAGTATAAATATAGATAAAAAAGAAAATAGCCCAGCTTGCTACCATTAGCAAGGTGTTATATCTTATATATGATAAAAGAAGAGAATCTTTGAAATTATGAGCTCATATGTGATCCAGCGCTGTTCTTGAACGGTTTGTTATAAATTTAAAACGTCGTTTAATAATTTGATGCCATTGGAAAATGTTGATTTAACCAACTCTTGATTATGCCCAAGTTTTACTAAAATTCAGGCACTATTCTTAAAGATTTCTCTATGGGCTGTGACGTTGCTAATTTTTGCTTTTATGATATTTAAACTTGTCAAATTAATAGACCTTTTATTAATTTGTGTTTTCATAAATCTTCTCACCTTAGACTGCCTCATATTATTTTAAAAAATGACGAGGCCCAAGGTTAGTTTCCATTTTTGGGGAGGGTTATTTCTCTTGTTAAGTTAACTTTGTCCATACCTTCTACTTCAGCAAATATTTTCTTTATCAATGCGCATAATTTTAGCTAAATCTGAGATAAAGTTGGTTTTGGGATTGTATACTATTTATAGATATGGATATCTGATAAAGAGGGATATTGTTACTCATAGTTCGTTTATAGTGTGACCAGGCCTTTAAACTTGGCCAATAGCAAAGGCCCGTGGATTGGAGACCCTTTTGATTATAAATGGTGCAAACTTTGATCCTGCTTGGTAGCTGTGGACAGGGACCTTAAAGAACACAATTAATCATGGGGTTTGGAAGGATAATTGCTGTTGGAAATTTGTTTAGTAGGTTATAATCCGCCAAAAGTTGTACAGTAGTTACCACTCAGTGATACAACGGGAGAGTAATGTGACAGTTGCCATCACTTGAAAACAACTATAAACTAATAAAATGGTGACTAAGGGCACAGAAACCACAATCTTTATATTTGGCAGAATCTTTCTACCATTCAATCTTCAGAATCTTAAGCCTGCAGAATTTCTCTACAGCTACCAACTAAACAACAACCCCTCTTTTTCCTTCGTTTTCAATACTATGCCCCTTTTTCCTGCCACTCTCTGGCCCATCATCTCAGCCTATCTGCTTTTTAAACTTCCATTGTACTCGTCTCATCATTGGAGTTTCTTCAGAATCCCCATATTTTGGCCAGATTGAAATTGATTAGTGTCGCCTCATCTGTTATTGTATACAATTATAAAATAAACTTAAAAAGACCAATGGATAATCAATGATCCACCGTCAATATTTTAAGCTTAATCCAGTCATAATATATTTCCTAAAGTTACCCAACTGGACGATAAGTCAGCGGTTTCACGTCTGCTAATGTCTTCCTTAATGTTTCCTGTTCCCTACATGAAACCAAGCCCCCAAACCTTGGAGGATCTTCTTAGGTTATGGCGCAACAGAGAGGCAGAAGACTCTGGCAAATTTATTACTACCTGAGTTGTCAGTTACTCCTACCTATAAAGGAGTGCCCAAGATAGATGCTATAACAGTTTTGACAAGGAGGAGCTCCTTAAGGAGTTTGTTTGTCATTTGAAGTTCTTGCGTGCCCCTTTTGGTGACCTTGTGGCGCAGCTGCAATGGGGTGGAGAGTGAGCAGTGATCCTTCATTTGATGAAGTGGCACAGCTCCTGGCAGATGGCTTTAGCTGTCTTGTATCCTATTGCCAAAGCTCATCCATCAGTACTATTGGTTCACTAAATTCTGTGCTTTGCGCAATGGGTGTTAGATAGCTGGTTGGGGTATTTCTTCCACACTTAAAATCACTTCTGATTACTGAGGGGGTAAACTTCCAGAACAGCTGGATGACTTGCATGCGTTCTGTGGTGTCCGCTGCATTTGTAGCTCTGGATGCCAATGACCCGACCTGGTATCTACCTATAATGGCGCTTCTCAGAAACATGGTCTTTTTCCCTCCCCCAGCTGAGTTAGGTTCTGAAATGGAGCACCATCATGCGGTGCTGGAGTGGGCCTGTTGATCTGCCTATTCTGTCACCCCCTTCCCACACGCCTATCCAGCCTGGATGATTTCCTTGTGGATTGTCTGTTGCTCAGCACATCATTTTCCCCTGGATCCAGTACCAAACTCCTTTTACTGTCCACTATGGTTATCTCCTTCCTTGGCCGCGCTAATCCTTATTATCCCAAAGTCACCAATGGATGTGGTTGCGGGCCTTACTCCTGGTGGCCCAGGAGCACATTTATTTCAATCACTTGGCCGCCCTGCCGCCCCCTCATTCCATTTATCCCCTTCCTCTGGTGAATCATCATCCTCCTCCATCGACACCCAGAGGATCCAGCGAATTTGAACCTCCTGCAATATGATGGATGAGAATGATTTGAGCATCCTGCCAGAAGAAACAGAGCTAGCGAGACAAACTTGAGATAGCCCAACGCTAAGATGTTTTTTACTATAAAAATGCAGTCATATTTAATTAGTGATATGTAGTTATATTCTCTAGCTATCTTATTCCCATTTTGTTTGGTTTATTTTATATTCTTTTTTTATTTATTATTATTAGTATAAATATTAATATTATTATATAAATGGATATATGCTTGAAACTTAATGTGCACTCAGTTGATGTTATGATCACTCAGTGGGTCCAGGACGGTGTAGGTATTAGCACCCATCCTTTCTATAACCTCAAAAGGTCTAATTCATATACTAGCCAACTTATTTCGCCGTCCAAGCTCATGCTGGTCATGGAATAAAACCATTTCTCCTGTCATGAGCTGTGAGAGTATGCTAAGTTACATCTGATTGGCGTCATTATCTTTGATACTTTTCTAAACTGGTTGAGTACACTTCAGTATTGTGTTTTAGTAAAATAGACATCATAGCTGTCATATAGCGCTGTGTATCAATTCTACCGGTATCTTCTACACAGGAATAAAGAAGTGCTGATAGGGCTGGGTGTCTTCAGTAAAGCAGCTAGAAAGGGCTCATCACGGTCACAGAGTGATAACTAATAATTTATGTAAAGTTGGTGGTAGAGAGGAGAGTAATCCAACTGATGGTCTATCTGCCACCAGCTTCCTGAGTATGTTCACCAGCGTTCTGTTCACACGCTTGACCATTCAATTTTCTTATGATGGGATGGGGTCATTAGAACCCTTGAATGGCCATTAACTCATTCAACTTGGGGAGAATATGAGAGGTGAAGTTAGTACTGTTGTTGGTAAGTATGAAAATGTGAAAGACTGTGCCATTGAATTATGCGCTCCAATATCTTTTTGACCACGGTGACCGCCCCCAATTCTCTGATCACACATGCTTCCGACCTTGTCAAATGGTCTATTGCTACAAGGATGTACTTGAAGTGATTTGCGCCCATTGACAATAGTCCCACAACATCAATGAATACTTCATTTCAAGAAAAACGGGGCTTCACCAGCCAATAGGATGTTTTTGTAGAAAGGGCTTTTCTACTTGGCATTGGTGACAACTGGAGATTGTTTCAGGAACATCAAAATGCATGATTTCACAAAAATAGCGCAACCGCAGGAACTCCAACATTTTGCGTACCCCTCAATGACCTACCACCTTATGAGCACTCAAGATAATGTCCATCTGAGCATAGAGTTTTGAGAAAATTCAGCGTGAACCTACCGACCTGCTTGTATAGCTCACCATTTTTCAATAAAATGACAGCCTTCATTCATCCAATGCCCAAATAACTTGAGGTGGTTTGTTGGCATAACAACCACTGATGATCTTGTCATAAAGAAAATTACCAGAACTGCCATTACAGTAACCTTTGGTAGCTGGGATAGACAGTCAGCGTTCTGATGCTTGGCACCAGGATGATGGAGTAATCCAAAGTCTTAGGGTTGAAGCTTAAGGGCCCATTGTGTAAGCCATTCCTCCAGCTCCCAGAGATTTTGCAACCAACGCAAAGAAGTGTGGTCAGTCACAACCTTAAATTTTACTTCATGAAGGTGCACCTGAAACTTCTTACTGGCGTAAATAACAGCTAGGCACCTCTTCTTGGTCATCATTTAATTCCGCTCATGACAGCTCAGACTTCTGCTGCAGTAAGCGAAAGGGTGTCCACTCCCTCGTCATCCCATTGAGTAGTACCGCCCAGACAACAGAAAGGGAGGCATCCATCTGAACAATAAACTCCTTATTGAAGTTTGGATATTGCAACAGCATTGCGCTAATCAACTCCGTCTGGAGTGCATAAAAGAACGCTTCCATCATTCCATCCATTCAAACGTTGCATCCTTCTTCAGAGTTCGAAAAGAGGGTTTTTAATACTACTAAAATTGGGAATGAAGTGTCAGTAGTATTCAACTAAGCCTAGAAATACCGGAATGTCCCTCTTGGTAATGGTACGGAAAATCTTCCTGATGGTATTTTACCTTAGTTGGTTGAAGCCTAAGTCCTTTTGACTCCACCCATGAACCCAAGATACTCTAATTGCTCTTTAAAGAAGTGGCAATTACAGGGCTTAATTTTTATGATGGCTTCATAAAGCTGGTGGGATACTTCCTCCAAATAATCCAGGTGCTCCAAAAACGTCCATGTGAAAACGTTGATATCATCAAGTTAGATAAGGATGCATGACAACTTCAGATCCACCAGAATAGTATACGTGGCCCATTGGAATGTAGCTAAGCGTTGCATAGCCCTTGCGGCATATAGTAGGCTGGAATAACCCTTTGGAAGTGATCATGGCACACTTCTATTGTTCTGATGCTAGTAACTTGATTTTCCAATAGCCTAATATCAGTCCATGGCTAAAAAATAGCGAGCTCTGCCAACCTAATATAATTCATTATTAATTTGAGGTAGCGGTTACAAATCTTCTTTGGTGATGCTGTTCAGCTTCCAGTAGTTGATCACTAACTGTTAGTGTCATGCTTCTTAAACATCAATACAAGCAAACCCTAAGGGCTCTTGGAGGTCTCCAGCATACCCTTCATCAGCAGCTTCCGTAGTTCTTCATACACTGCCTTCTCTGTAGCCCTTGAGCGGCAGATTGGTTGAGACCAAATAGGAGGGTGATCCCCATGTCCACCTGATGGATGACCCCATGAGCGCATCCCAAATCATGATTACCAGCCACAAAAATCTCCCAATACTTCTTAAATAAAGCCAGTACTCGATCCCTCTGTCCTTCTAATAACCCCATTAGGGCTTCTTGTGGAACCACTGTCAAATTACTGGGGAGTTGTCCGGTGGGAAGTCCAAACTATTCCAGCGAACCAAATTTTTGAACCTGTAATACCTCAATGATAGGAGTCAGATGCTAGTACATCACCACATGGTGTCAGAAAACCTTCAACTATTCCTTCTGCAGGTTGGCTACCAGCACTTTGAATTCCTTTGTCCATTTAGTACAATACCTGGGGCCACATGGGGTTCAAGGCAAGGTTTCTGATAGGGCCCCATAATAGCCTATAAAGCCCTTTGGGTATCTTGATCTCAAGCTCTGTCCCCACAATAAATTGGTGGCCAGAGGGGATCGTCACAGAAGCTGAGGTTCAGAGTGATAAACCCAAATACTTTATATTTGATGAGGAATGACCCTATTTTTACTTTTCAAGTGCTGATAGAGGACAGGGATTACTCCATCATAGTATGAAAGATCAACCTGCCCCACACGGATGGAGTCCCTTAGCACTCCGCTCAAATTGAATTAAACCGGAATCCTTTGACCTAGAATCTCAAATGTCTCTTCCACCATATTCACCACAACACTAAAATGGCGCAGAAAAGCTTCCTATCAGAAGAGATAGTTGCTACATGGCAACACAATTGCCAATGCGGAGATAGTGATTGACCCAAACCTCAGGGGTAACGCGCTATACACAACTTCTGAAATGGTACATTCTGCCCCAGCAGTTCCGTACACCTTCTAATGCTCTATTCATCAGGTTTCAGTGCTAACTTAGACACCAACTTGGTCAATATAATGTTAACTTAATGCACCAATACCCATAATTGCACGCACTTTGGTTT
Source organism: Massospora cicadina (assembly GCA_022478985.1). Classification (NCBI taxonomy): domain Eukaryota; kingdom Fungi; phylum Entomophthoromycota; class Entomophthoromycetes; order Entomophthorales; family Entomophthoraceae; genus Massospora; species Massospora cicadina. The sequence goes on from JAKSZP010009248.1 coordinate 197,242, forward strand.
TTGCAACAAAAATATCACAATATGTGCACTCTGAATAAGAATAACCTTGGGTATTTAATAAGTGAATATACAGGGAATTTTTTCTCTTGAGGGACCACTAATGTTCTCTAACCTTAGGGTATTCCTTGATAATTTCTTCTACTGGGATGGCGACTTTCACCTCTTTCAATGATGGCTTGTCAGAGGAGGTTTGGGGTTTATCAGACGATGAATGCTCCAAGATTTGACAGGCATAGGGCTTTGGCATCCCTTGATGGCCCTCCTCCATCACAGCCTTTTTGGCTTGCAAATGGCTTGCATGTGTAAGTCGTCTGCATGTTGTTGGCAGAGCAACTTGTCCATGGAATAACAAAAGTTGGCGAAAAGCGTCTCGTTGCATTCAGATGGAATAATTAAAATCAAACTGGCAGAATTAGAGAGTCCCATCTCTATTCCACTTGAGCTTTTCCCTGGTCATACAGGTTCAACTGTACGACGTGGACTTGCCAATTAGTTGTGCAGTTCAAGGCAATATAACCAAGACAACCACATGCATAACACGTTACTCTGAAGGCATTCTATCTCTGAATATCCTTGAATGGCACAGGTTGAGGGTTGAGCGAGGGCTTGTAATTTGGCCAAGGATTATACAACGGACAAGGTTGACCCAAAAATTATATGACAGATAAGGATAACTGGTGGATTATAGGTTGGCCGTTGAGAGCCACTTTAGGGAAGAGCTCCAGCAGCAGTTATAGAAGGCTTCCACTCTGAATTAGGTGGGCTGAATGTGGTGGCCAGTTGGTGCAGGTAATTAACAATTCTAATCAAGGGGATATCCTCTTGCAGAACTGGAGCCATTGCATTGAACAGCTCTTGGTGTGACTTCACCGCCGCAGTCATTGCAATTCTGACATAGTCCTCAACAACATAATGCTCTAACTAGGATGTGTGCTTCAGAGATAAGTTAATCCGCAAACTATGTCAAGGTCTCATTCTGCTGAAACCTGATGGTCAAGAAAATGGCCTTTCTCTGAGCCATTTTTTCCACCCCCAACAAGCGTAGCACCATCTCTTTGACTTCCAAGTAGGTGGCGGAGATGTTTTCCAATTAACACATGACCTGGTTGGCGCTCTTGAAACCCAAGGTGGATATCAATAACTTGGCCTTATGGCAGTCCAAAGCTCCCTCCAAATCAGATTCAAACCATTTGTAGAACATGTATGTTCTCATCTCAATTAAATGGGGAAACTTATTGATGCACAATTCATCATTACGCTCAAAAATGTGATCTCTCAGGGAGAACTGAGGCACTTCCCATGGAGCATAACTTGGTCCTTGACGATGGGAGGACACATAAGGGTAAGAAGAACTCGGCTTATCTTCCAGTATGGGTGTGGCCTGGGCTTCCTCTGTTGTCAGCACTATGAACACATAATGAACTCCTTCCAATAAGAAAGAGTAACTTATGAAGTTACTATTCTTTTTTTTAGTACTAGATGTCTGAGGTTACTATTCTGAGAATACAAAATTCCACGGCCTGCTTGGCCGGTGAAGTGCTCCTTTGTCCCTCTTTTGGCTGTTCCTTATCACAGCTCCCCAGTTATTCACTGTTATCATTTTTTGGTCGCCAATTTTGTATTGTAAATCACAGTACGAAGATCCCTCATATAATCATTGCTCAACGCACTGTAACTGGTTGACTGTGGTATTGAGAAGGTTTGCAAATAACTTTTTCTTCGGGTCAAGATTATGAAGTTGCCCAGAAAACACTTCAATCTGATCCACCATGCCTTACGCTCACAACACAGCTCTTAAGTGGTTTGGCACAAGGTGTACTAGACTTTTTTAAGATTGGCATATTGCGTCAACTTAATGGACAAAGCAGTTTATCATTAGCTTAAGACAGATCTGCCATTGGTACAGAGTGACAAACAAGCTTGTGTTGTTGAATCAGTGGGCCTCCTGTAGTGAGCACCACTGTTGGTAATTCATCTTATTAGATTACAATCTGCCAAAGATTGTACAGGAGTTACCATCCATTGATACATGAAAGAGCAATATGACAATCGCCATCTCTCAAAATCACTACTAACTAATAAAATGGAGACCAAGAGCTCTAGGAGCCACAATCTTTATTCGGCAGAATCCTTCTACCATTCAACCTTTGGAATATTTAGTCTGCAGAATCGCTCTAAAGCTACCAATTAAACAACAACCCCTCTTTTTCCTTCGTTTTCCATCTTATTCCCATCTTTACTGCCACTCTCTGGTTCATCCTCTCAGCTACTCATCTTCTCCAACTTCCATTGTACTCATCTCGTAATTAAGGTTTTTGAAAGAATTCCCATACTTTGGTCAGATTTGAATCACTTAGCGTCCACTCATCTTTAATTGTATACAATTCTAAAATAAACTAAACTCAAAGCCCATGGATAATCAATGATCTACCTTTAATATTTTAGGCTTATCATCCAGTCATATCAAATTTCTTGACAATTGTCTTCAAGAAGATCACAGTTGCACTCTTGAACAATCAATCAACTTTGGTATTCAATGACGAGACCATCAAATCTTAGAAAGAGCAGACCTATCTAGTTATATTAGACCACACAATCTATCCTGTCATGTATACCATTTTCAGCAAAGAGGCAAAGACTTTTACTCCTTTTGTGGAAGATAATGTTGAAATGCACCTTCATGTTAGTGAAGAGATGAAACTTTTACCAAGAGAATGAAAGTTACTTCAGTTGCTATTGGCATTAAAATTATCAAAATAAATTAATATATTAAGTTATGAAGGATTTGTAATCAAGAACCAATAGCGCTACTTGGATTCTAAAATTCAATTTATCAAGGAGAAAAATATTCTTGGAACATCATAACTGATCCTTTTGAAGTAATTTTAGCTAGACTGGAGCCATCACAAAAATACGACATACAACTCAGTTGCATTGATAAATGGGATAATGGAAATGGATGTATTAGGCCTTAAAAAAGTAGCTATAAATGGACAAAGGTACTGTGTAAAAGTTGCTTGCGCAATATATTGTTTCTTCAGTCAAATTCTGTTTGCTATAAGTTTTTAAGGAAAACTCATAAAAGGACACCATTAATGCAATAGCGTTTTGATAATCATATTCGCAATAAAAGAGTTAAGAAAATTCTTCTTAAAAATTTAGCAACTGTTGGACGCCGAATTACTAAGTCCTTCCTAAAAACTTTCAGGAGTCCCCTTTGTACCAGTATAGAGAAGGATAAATGCCACAATTGTCACGTCCCATGACATAATTGTTAGTGAGAATTGCAGGGATAAGAACGGAGTGGTTGTTAAAAAAGTCGTTGACTTGGATAACTTACCTTGCTTGAATATACTTGGACCAACGCTGGGTAAGAGCCAAACATTTCCAGTTTTGTGCCAAGAGGTCGTGTGATGGATTGCCAGTATTACATCAACAGCCTCAAAAGTCCTAAGTTACACTATGCCAAAAATGGTTACATTTCATTTCAGAATAAGGATTGAGTGTAACATTTTTAAGCTTTTCTAGTCATAACATTACTCTCATATTTCATAAATAACTAGCAAATTTTGACTCAAACACTATAAAATCAATTAATTTTAATTCAAATTTTTGGTGGTTTTCCATGATAAAAACAAGTAAAGTTAAAAATATTTGTGTAATGCAGCTCAATCAGTAGCAGAAATAGTTTGCTTTTAATCTCGACCAACTTATCATTGGCATTGAACTTTAAATATAATGGCCACTAAACTTCTAAGTTGATAAAAGGGTAGTAAGCAACGGTTAATTTGGAGGCTCAGGATTTAACACTGGCATCTGATCCCTAATGATTCTAAGCCATGTAAGTTTTAAAAAATAATCAATGTAGAAACTACCCTCTAATAAATTTTATTAAAAGCAGCTTTCCCTCCTATAATTTTCTAGGTCTTTATTATATTAGTTAAAAATAAACCCTATTTTTTACTTTAACTTTTTCAGCCTGCTTTTTCTATGGTTCAATATAATGAGGCTGTAAGTGCCGCGGTGCTGGAAAAATCCTTTTACCATGGCACCTATAACTTCATGTGTGTGCATATGCTTCTCCCTAGCCAGCACTTTTACTATCTATAATGTAAATTGTGTGAGGTCCTGATCTTATCTGGTGTTTGCACTATTTTTACCTGGGCTTTCGCATAAGCTTGCCACCTCAATAGTTTGTTATGTCACATTATAGAAGCGTACCATGATATGTAGCATCATTATTATCAATATCAAATTGGGCAATATTTATCTACAATTTACAACCCAAGTTTGAGCACATTGTTAATTTAGTCATACCATAGATGATTTTTATTGTCAGGTTGAAAGGATTAGTGCCACAGCAAAATGACCATGTTTCATCCCCCAATTTTATTTATATTTTTTAACTAGACAAACTTTTTTTAATTTTCTTACTAATAAAACTATATAAATTACTTACCAGAAGACATTTTGGCTGTCCGGGCTGCAGGCCTCCTAAAAATAGGTATCCTACTTTTTAGGTCAATTTACATTAGATTAAATGATGGTTTAATTTCGCCATTGGTGAAGTATGGACTGCTTTAATTCAAAGCACCGCATGATTAAAACCCTTATAAATAAATTGGTCACGAACTACTCCTAGGATTCTTATTAAGTCTTTACCATCTTGGTCTACCTAATGTTAGTAACATTCAATATATTTATTTATTTTATACCATATTGACATAGGCACCGTCATTGGTGCCATGGTATCTATGAGTTTAATAGTATGTTCCCTGATGATATAGGCTTGGGTATCCCTTCATCTCTTTGGGAGCAGGGGAGTTACAGATATTCTTCTAACAGCCTTGTGGTTATGGATTACTGACGCCTCAACATTTTCACCTATAAAGACACATACCCAATGCTGTAAATTTTAAACGCTTCTAAAATGCCTTATAAAGTAAATCACTTTTCTGCTTTGAACCTTGCCAGCGGATATTTTCAGATAGAGCTGAGATTGTAAGATCTGGAAAAATGTACCTTGGCAATGATCCATTGATTGTATGAGCTGACTCAAATATTAAAGAGCTTTTTAACGACCCTGATGAGTTACAAAGCTTGATGGACAAGGTATTTGAGGGACATCAATATGTTTTTTAATAAACTTAGATGATAATACAGTGTTCAACAGGATTTTCAAGAACTTAAACGCCTAAAAAGAAGTATTCAGCTGCCTCCAAGAAGCTAATTTGGGCTGAGGTAATGCAGGTACATTGCTATACCAGAATCTTGAGTTCCTATGCTATAGTACTTTGAATTAAGGAATTAAACTTAAGCTTAAGAAGACTTCCTATATGAGGAAAATTGAAGAATTAAAGTTCATGAGAGATGTTAAAGCCTTCATTTGGATAGTTGGCTACTCTTGCCAGTTAATACCTCGATAATTAATATCAGCACCTATTCTCAGTTATTCACCAAGGGGACTCTTATTAAGTGGTGAGTTGAACGACAAGAGGCTGTTAGTGAGTTGAACAAAAACTGATTGCAGCGCTTTCGTTGATAAATCCAGAACTCAAGAAGAACATATATTATACATACTTGTCAGTGATTTAGTAAGAGGAGCAATCCTCGCACAACTCATTGTAAAAAAGTTTTTGGATTACCTTATTGAGTTCTATTAAATGCTATTAAAAATATAACGCAACTACTCAGTAACTAAAAGAGAAAGAACCTTATAAAATATTTGCAGTCACAAAATTTAATTGTTATATACAAAAGTTTGTTTCACTTTGGTTACTAAACATATGTCCTAACGTTGATTGTAAAGCATAGAGGATCCATATGGCCATATTATAAAGTGGGTGGTACAGCTCCAGGGACACAATTTCGAGATGGTATACAAATTGATGACAAGCACCTCAGTGCTGATGGACTATTTAGTCTTCCAGAACCCGCCTCCAGTCCAGTGAAATTAAACACTTGTATAACCTACTTGGACTTCCTGAAGAAGCCTGGCTGATAAAACTCTATGAGATCCAGGAGATAATATAAAGATGCATTAAAGAACCCATTGAGTGAATGGAAAAACTTCAGAAGACTATTAACGACAATTAATACCCATACATGCACACTAGTGACTGAGCCGACCTGATTTTGATTGTAAATCTTAATTTAGACACAGAGTAATTCAGAAGATTCACAATGATATGAAGGTAAGACACTATTGTGAAACAATGACTGTTGACATCAGAAATACCTTGGAGCTATGTGTCTCATGCGAAATGTTTAAGCTATTTCCCTGAAATTTTTATTTTTATTTAGTGCCACACACTGCTCCATTCCACAATGTGTCCTTTGACATTGTGTTAACAATACCGCAAGCATATAGCAGAACTAGGTTCTTTATATTTGACATTGACCACTTCACTATGCTGGTCAAAGACACCGCAGTAAATACTTAACCATCATTTTGACTTCCCAGTTCCTTTACATGCACATCATTACAAGACATGGATGTCCACAGGTCTTGCTGTTCAAAAAATAATTAACTGTATATCTGCTATATGTAAGAAGCTTATTGAAGTGGTTCTGGTTTGACCATAATTCACATCCTCTACTGCAACTTCTACAAATGAAATTGTTTTTATAGCTATCACTACTTTACAGAATACAATAAAAGATGACCACCAACCAAACCGCCAAATGGGACCAGTTGCTGCCATCTGTATTGTAAACCTATCGCATAAGTCACATCAATTGATTTTCTATTCAAGGCTTTGTATTACAGTTTTGTTAATTCACCATCTCAATTGGTCCTATATGCAATGACAATAAGACGAAGTTATTAGCTGGAAGTTAACAAAAAAAGTCTAGAAAACCAGCTATTAAAAGTAAATTAGATGTTAAGAATAATGAGGATAGCTTAGCATAAAGTGCCAAGGATAGTAGCCTTTAGCCTTGGCTATCTGTTTTTTATTTGTGATGATTACTATTCTATCAATAAGTGAGCGGAAGTAAATTGGATAAACCTCAAGCAGCATGGAGAGGACTGCCAGGACTATGTATCACTTTAGCTGGTTGGAGTTAGCTAATCATGAAATAGCAAAACCAAGTCTTTTAATACAGTATGGCAAGGAAACTAGCTGCATCCAAGTATATAAATGGTGGATATTCTGGTAGTGGAGATTCTTAAAGGTATTTTATAAGAGGAAAAGGTGGAAGGAAGTTTCTTGAAGGTTAAGGTGGTAGTTTATGTTTAATACTCCTTATAAAATAACTTAAATAGTTGGTATATCTTATACAATATATATTATTAAACGCAAAAAGCTTAACATTATGAAAGCTTTGGTTTTATATCCACGTTCTATTCCTATAAATTAATTAGGCTAACTGTTTTTAAAATTGACACTAATTTCTTATAAACTTTTGAAACTACAACTTTCACAAGTTTTTTAAAAAATGGTGGAATCAGCTCAAATTCATTGTTATTTATTTTTTGGTATGTAGTTATATGACTTAATTTCGCCAATGTTTTATTTATTTCTAGACAATCTTCTTTCACAGCATAGTTTATCAATTTGGAAGAATAATTCTGAGATTTCTGGTAGCTTTCCCATGTGAGGCTTCGCCCCGACATTATTCCCCACCACTGCAAAGCAACCACTGAGATCCTCTTCTGTCATTTCCTCAATAATTTACCCACATTTCTCAGGTTCACTACTGGCTCCCAATTGCTTTCTTCTAGTGGGTACCCAGACCATTTGACCTGTTAATGTAAACCCCATGGTATGTGCTTATCTCTGTAATGGCTTCTACTTTATAACAAAAACAAGGTCCTTTGATAAGAGGGGCTTTGGGTCTCTACCTCCTGATGGGGTAGAATTTATCCATTTTTTGAACAGCAAGGATCAGTGGAACACATCATGTACCTTCCATCCTTCAGGTAAGTCAATCCAGTAAGCCATCTTTCCTATAACTTCTGTCACCTTGTGAGGACCCACACTTCATGGATAATTTTGTGACATGGTACATCTAGAAGTGAATCTGCGCATCCATATAGACCCCACTACCAACTTCCAACTGTTTCCCTAATTTCGCATTTTATCCATTAATTCCTTGTAAATTTTCTCAGCTCTAAAAAGTTTGGCCAAAATAACACATGTATCTGATAGATCTCACTTAAAAGCTTCCCAATGGGTATCTTTTGCTGTTAAAGTCAGTGGTTCCAACTGAAAATCATGTCCATTATTGGTTTTATAAAGCGACATCCCAGTAAAGGTGTGATTTAGGGTATTTGTAAAAAACTAAACAACTGGCAGCAAATTAAACCAATTATCTTCAACCATGTTTACATAGTGTTTGGGATTCTCCCTATTCAAGGTGGAAGCCTTATCCCAAGAAGAAGATCGACTTACACCAGAACGCAGGACTTGATTCCTGAGCTTCCCAAATGGGCCCATAAGTCCTGAATTAAGGTTTGATTCCATTATTTGGTTTAGGCTTTAAATTTGGGGTATTGCCTGAATTAGTCCAAATTTGATTAAAAAGCCTCATATTTTATTCTCAAGTATTTTATTTAATTCTGAGTCCACATTCACATGACTCCATCATTAGTGGCTAAAGATCCATTTATCTTTATCAGCTGTTGATTCTAGAAGCTAGCAACTCAGACCTCTAAACCTGAATTATTGGAAGAGCTACTACTTAGGGTTAATACTTATAGGCTAATGATATGAAACTATTACCAGAAGATCAAGAAGCTCAGCTGACCTTCCAGGTGGATGAGATGATGGATAAACCACTGGGAATTAATAATGATTGATGAATCACTCCTTGCAGTTCCCAGTGAATCATGATTACCCTTTTGCTTTCTCAGTACTTTAGTTAATGCTATCTTATTTTTAGATGAAGTACTTTTTCAACGGGATATATTCTTTATCTTATTTTTATCTAAGTTCTTATCTAATTCCAATGAACAAAGTCTCGTCCATTGCTGCATCTTATGAACCCCCTGTCTCTCAGCTGAGTGTAATGAAGGAAGCCTCCTACAATCAGCTACTATGTTGGGATCCCCAGTGCTAGCACCTGTGAGCGCATCAGGCAGAATCTCAACACATAGCATCTTAGATACTGCCTCAGAATCTTGTTGACCCTCTCAGTCAGTACATTAGTACAAGGATGATATGCTTTAGACAAATGTCTCTTGATTTATAGATCTGAGAGAAGTTTCTTACAAAAAGTTCAGTGTAAACTGAGGGCCTTGGTCTGAGATAACCTCTCTGGGGGTGCCGTGTTGGAGGAAAACATGCTTTATAAATAATTAAGTTATCTCTTTAGTGATGACACCTGTAGCTGTAGGGATGAAGAAAGCCATTTTGGTAAATGATTAACAATTACCAGAAATGCGTAAAGCCCTTAAATAAGAGTAACTTCACATTGAACCCCATGGATACCAATTCCCTGAATTACATGCATCTAGTGGATCTAACTGGCGCTCAAGATGACACTGCAATCCTTAATTAATTCACAAGTTTCAAATCCTATTAGTATTTTTCTAAATCATTAATAAAATCAGATAACAAGAAGATATGAAAAATGAGGTGCGCATTAATCTTATAGGGTTTCCAGCCATAGCCACATCATAATGATCAGGTATAAATTCTTAATCGCTTTGGCATTGAAAGAAACATATGGCCTTTCCAATATACCATGTGGTATTTTAGAGTATACTTTCATATACTATGCACTATCCAGGTTCTGGCTTAACCCATTATGTATTTTTTTGCAAAATTTGACAGAATTATGAGCCTGAAATTTTCATCTCCTCAGATAACTAGCACTAGTTGGGAAGTAGTTCATTGGTGTTCTTTATCTTCATTAGCACCTGCGTGTTGCACTAAAAAATTTCTTCATTGAAAGGTATCAGGTCTGGACGACGGCTCAGGGAATTAGTAACCATGTTACCTTTCTAGGGGTTGAAACAATGTACAAGTTATAATCTTCCAGAGTAAGACCCATCTGGCATGCCGCTGGTTTAGCTGTTGTGAAGTATAGATATATGTAATATATTTGTGGTCCATCGCACCCTCACAGAGTTCTTTGCCCCAAGCAGTTAAAAATGCCAATTCTTCAACGCTTGAATGATATTCAACATATTTTTGTCATAAATAGGGTATTTACATTCCGCTGAGATGAGTTTCTTAAAATAGCAGGCTTGGGATGCAGCCTACTATCTTCCCCATCCTGAAACAAACCCCTACAAGTGCAAACTCTGAAGCTTCATCCTCATAATATTCAGAAGAATTTCTAGTCAATTGGGTTGTAGCACACTGACAACGCCCATCATCTAGAGCTCAAATTCGCTTGTTGATTTCGTTTTCCCAATTGACATGATTTCAGTTTTTAACTATTAAAGGCTCCTCATAGTCAGGCATGGCCAACACAGGATCAGAAAAAAACGCATTCTTGAGTAAAGATAAAATTTCTGCCACTGGTTCCACTTGTAAAGCACAGGATTTGAGGTGAGGCGGGTAAGGGGTAGCACAATGGCAAGAATTCCTGACAAAATCACGGAAAATGTTTAATAATTATGTTAAAACTGCGGACCTCTTTATGGCAGATAAGCGTTGGCCACAACTGATTGCCTCCACTTTACTAGGTGCAAATTTAAACCCATTTTTGCCCACAGCATATTCTAGGAATTCACCTTCCTGTTTTGTAAAAATACATTATGATAGATTACATTCACACTGTGTCTTTAAAGGTTATCAAGGACCAAGTTCAAGTGCAGTATCTGTTCTTCCTGCGTCTTGCTGTATATAAAAATATATATCAAGGTAGTTACATAGAATTGAACCAATAAACCACCTAGCACCATATTTGTCATTACTAGAATGTGCTAGGTGCGTTGCACAACCCAAATGGCATCATCAGATATTCAATAAACCTATTAACACCTTAAATGTCGTTTTCCGCTCATTGCCTTCTTTTCTCCTTATCTGCTTGGTTGAGCCCTTCAAATCAAATTTATAAAAGATTTTAGCCTCACACAGCTGTCCGGTCAGGTGATCAATATCAGTTAGGTATACTGGTTTTTAATGGTTATATCAATGAGACTCTGGTAGTCTACTTGTGGCCATAATTCCCCTGCCCTTTCTACTAACAAACAACAAGGGATATTATCATGGAGAGATAGACACTCTTATAATTCCCTCCTCAAGCATAGTATCCAGTATTCTTGCAGGGCAATTTGTTCCCTCTTTAATGTAACTTTAAATTGTACTTGAAATTACTGCTTCCCTTTTCTACAAACCAATCGCATAATAAAAGGGTCCATGAGCTGATAGTTACTTGGCCTTCTCCTCTATAACCAGTGAAGCTCAACCTGAGAGATACTTAGGAATATTTCCTTTGAAAGGCCTCATTGGGCCACCTTGAACAACTGTTGCAGACATGTCAACCTTTAAACAATTATAACAAAAACTTAGTAAGGGTATACTTCAGTTAAATTGTGATAGAGTACCTTCCATATTTGTGATGGAGTTAAACCTGTTTCCACCAAGGATAAAAGAATCACAGAATGTAGTGAACTAAGCAGGACATAAATATCAACCTGCATTTTAGTCAAATAATTTTTAAGACAATGTAGCGTGAGGAGCGGAAAGCTGCAGACTGTTCATTATTTCCAAAGGTTACTTTCATCAAGAAAGCTTTCCATGCAATCTGAGTCTACACTGCATGCTCTGAGATGAAGTCCTTGAGGCCCAAAGCCCAACAATGCCATAAATTTCAAACTCTTTTTTTCCAATGTTGAAATCAACACTTATTTTAAAAAAGGATCCATATCACTTCCTAGGAGAAAAGAGGGTCTGAGGTTTTTTTGTGCTACTTTATGAACTCTTCATTCTCTTAGTCGCCAATACCTGCTATTAAAATCTGTGTGACCTAATGAATTTTCTTAAAAGTAGCATTATGGGATGGTTTCTAATAGAATCTGTTAAGTGAACTCCTAATACTTGTCTGAAATAAATCACTCCCATTTCCTCAGCAAAGTCTGCCTTCTGAAAATTCTCTAAGAATTAATGGGTAAATTCATCTATGGTTTGGCTTTTTTGTTAGTTATTTATCAAAGCAAGCCATTCCTGTATTCTGTTGCCAGTGGTGGTTGCTGCAGCTAACAACTGGCCTACAAATGCTATATAATCATCACATAAGTTCTCATCAACTTCTAAGGCCCTTGTAATACATCTCAATGTATCACCAAAAGAGTTGTGAACCCAGTGCCATAATTTTCCGTGTATCATCTGTATAGGTTTCAGATAAGCTTTGATTATGCCACAGCAACGCAAGTCCTTCTTTCAAAACAACTAAGGAAAATTTTTAAGAAAGAAACTTTAAGGTAAATTATATGCTTATGGTTGGCTCTAGGCACTGTCTGCATCTGACTGTTTAACCAATCATTAGAAGGTTGTTTTATATTATTTTACAAGAATTAACATCCAAATTATTATGTGGTAACTTTTTTCTCAATAAGGCAATTATTTAAGCTCCCAGTAAAAAAACGCAGTGGTATATATTTTATAGATATTAGCTGTCAAATTGTTGAGGACTGTATATTGCTGACCTGGTTGAGGGTATATAACCATGAACTTTCATAAACATGTCTTTTAAAACAGTATGGCAAAGACACTAGATGCGTCCAAGTATAAGAACTGGTGGCTATGCCGATGTAGGTGTTCTCAAAGATATGATTTTAATAAAAGGTGGATGAGAGTTTCTACAAGATTGGGTGGTAGATAAGGATTTATAGCACTTTGTTAAATAGCTTGATTATTATATGCATTTTGATAAATATTTCGTATTGGCTACAAAGCTTAACAATACTGGTGCTAAAATTATATATTTCATACCTCTTCCTGGAATTACTCAGGCAAAATTGATTTTTGCAATTGATACTAATATTCTTATTAGTTTTGAATCACTGCTTTCATGTGATTTTGAAAGTCAGTTAAAAATGTCTTAGTTTCATTTTATTTATTGCATGGTATACAATTAACTGACTTACTTTCACCAAATGATTTTTATTCATAGAAAATCTCACTTCACATTATAGCTTATCAATTTGGAAGATTGATTCTGAAGTTTCTAGTAGTTTTTCTTGTTAGGATTTGTTCTGATGAGACAAACTAATATCATTTTTTGAAACAAGAAATTGAGTAGACCTTTCAAGATAACAGCAATTAGATTATCTAAAATAGGTTTTCTCCTGGCACCTCAAGTCTTACCCTAAGTCACATCCTGAAGGGGGTGATGTCATGTATAACACTCAAGAAGATAACTTCTTAAAAAAATTTTAGACTTGACCACATAATCTTATCTGAGTCAATAATCAACATGCAAAAAATATGCAAGTAATGAAAGCTCTCATATGGAAGTTTACACATGGGGACAACTACATATGATTATGGGCACATTGTGTATTATGGTGCAAATCTTTGATAAATATAATATGGAAATTGTATTATATACTTTGAATTTTGGTAGTAATTCCAAGGTGCAAGCCAATCTAAAAGATACTTATATTTGTGAAGAATTATCTAGTACAATCAATATGGGACATTCAATCACTAATCCATCAAACTTCAATATAGACAAATAAATCCGCCCTGACCAATGTGAAGCTAATATCTATAAATCTATATCTTTCAACACCATAATCTGGTATGTCTTTTAGATCCAGTCTTTTTATGGCCAATGATCTAACTCAGTCTCAGGTACAAGTGGTGCTTAAAAATACTTTTAATAGTATTTTAAACTTACTATAAGAGAATAATTAAATTTAAAGCGCTTGGCTATGTTAACTTTAAAAAATAAACTCTTTTTTACTTGTTTGGAGTTTTTAGTTTTTAACAACGCTAATAATTAGATGTGTAGGAAATTAATTACTACATCAGTTAGGTTCAATCTTGTCAAGTGAGCAAAATAATCGACTAATCTTCATTTTTTATAAAATGGAATGCCCAAAAAATCCAGATCTGATAAATTACATAAGGGACAAGAAAATTTGTCTGTTGCATAATGTTTCAACTGTTTTTTATGTATTTTGGAATTGCTGACTCCAAATATGAAGCTAGTTTTCCTGTGCATGCTCTAATTTTCATGCAATATGAGTTTCAATTACTAATGTAAATTTTGGTTTCTATTCTGAGTTCTAGTTTCATAAGATATTATATTATTTTTACAGATTTCTTTTACACTGAAATTGATATTTCAGCACATTGTTTCTGCTTTTCCTGGTCTGTAATTTGAAAAAAATAAAAGCAGGTATGTTTGATGGTCCTCACATCTAATCCCTTATATGTGACAAGGAACTTGTCAGGAAGATGGATGAAAAGGATAGAGCAGTATTGAAGTCTTTTGTAGCAGCTATTAACACATCCTTGGTAACAAGAAGGCAGAAAATTATGTACTTCTGGTTCAAAGGATGCTAAAGGCATTTTGTGATCTTGGATACAACATGAGTATTAAGATGCACTTCCTGAATAGCCATCTTGATCAATTTCCCAAAAACCTTGGGGATATTAGCGATGAGCATGGGAATGCTTCCATCAAGACCTGAAGACAATGGAAGAGCGTTATCAAGGGCGATGGGACACGCATATGATGGCAGACTATTGCTGGAGCATCAAACAAGACCTTCCTGAGAAAGTCCACAAATGCAAGAGCTACAAGCGCAAATTCTTGCCTGAATGAGTTTTTAATTCCCTCTATGTGACATTTCTGCATTAATTAATTAACATCTTTTATTTTTATGTATATATCAATGCTGTAGTTAAGAAAATCATATGTTTGTATTTTATAGTTTTTGTCATTTTTATGCTCAAAATAAGTTAATTTATTCATTTGCATATTAATAATGTATGCATAATTGTATGCCATTGTGCATGTATTTGTGTCAAAATGAATTATATCATCACCGCGAAGGTGATTAAGATAATATCCCACATTTTTAAGTTGAGATAAATGCTGAAAAAAATTGTAAAACTTTTATTGACATGAAAACTTGTTAAAAACGAATTGCAAAAACTGTAGCTTGTAGAAAAGAACTAAATTCAGATATGTAATCAGCGCACCCAAATTAATTAAGAACAAGTGTTAATAAATGCAACAAAAAACTTGTTCCCTATTTTATAATGATTATCTGCCTTATCTTGCTTTGGTTTGCTTTACTAAAAAGAAATCTTAGGGTATGTTGGAGTTATTGATGTTAAATAACTATTTTCAGAAATGTTCTCCTATGAGACAGTAAATTCATTAATTTTGAGCTTTGATTCAAAGCTTGTTGACTATTAATGTTTTTTGAGGATCATCTCTTACAATTTTTGTAAGGAGTCGGATTGTTGGTTTATTTATCAAAGATCAAACCTTCTTAGTTGATTTATCAGGATTTTTCAATTGATATGGGTGTTTTGGATTTACTGAAGCATTGAAAATGCTTTTCTTAGCAGTAACTTGCAGGTTAGCCTAAGTGATGTGTCCTAATAATAATCAAAAATGGTCCCATTCCCGTAACAGGCTGCTAACTTGGAAAAGTTTTATCTGCTGAGGTTGGATAAAAGCGTTTGGATAAGCTAACTCAGAATTTACCTCATGGAGGGTTGTAATATAGTCATTGGTTAATCCCATCTTGATGAATTAAGTGTTTCATTGTTTTGAGATGTCCCTAAGGGGTAAGTTCATTGGCATCTAATGCCGTTCCCATTGTGGTGTCAAATGAAAAGTTGATCACCAAGTTCCCTATAAAACCCCCTTGATATATTTTAATAAAGACAGAAATTTAGTAGAAAGTTAGATAGTGATACAATTCTAAAATTGTTCTCTTGTATAAATTTTGTTTTATAGCTTCTCTTATCTAACTTGTTTTGAGCTCCAGTAATCTTGTTTATAAGTTAGAGGGATATTTTACCTTGTCCAGCTTTTTCTCCAGTACTCTTGTGTAAGAGTTAAAATGATAGTTTTCCTGTCCAGATTGCTGTCAAGTCACCATAAGGAAGGTTGTCAGTATATTCCTTTAGTAGAATAAATAAGTGAGATTAATACCATTAGTATTGAAAAAATTTAACTGGATAGTTGTATGAAGACAACTATCACTGTACCATTCTTAAATAGAATCAATCAAATGAACTTGTGAGCAAACCCTTAAAAGGCTTACACTATTCAAAACCATCTAGCAGTGAGATGCTACCTTAGTTCCAGTGCCCTTTAGTAAAGTTTAGAGTATTATCACAACCTGGCAATCCTATGTGTACCTTTGCGTGCTTTGTCACCTACCTATACTCTAGTGAACAAGTTCCAAACTTCTAAAAACAGTTTTTATAGCTGCTAATAGTAGTATTTACCCTTTTGACATATTATATTTTTTTATCCTTTTTACAACCTTCTTCTACTAAAATCAAATACTATATAGTTATTACTAGTAGTAAATCATAACTCATTAAAGGTATACTATAGCATATCACATTTAGTTAATACTTATGATTTATTTGGGATAAGACAAACAGGGGCAAACATCACAAATACTGAAAGAGTAAATCTAAACTTTAAAGACAAAAGGTTAAATTATGCAAGTGGATCCACTCAAACCAGCACAAAATCAAAAGTGAAATCTAGATATGTTGGAAGCTTAAACCACTACCCAACCTTGGCTGATGGTGAAGGGGAATTGGAATGCTCCTCATCCTTATCTGTGGTGGACAGGGTCAGCACAAAGCTGAGAGCATGGACATGGGTGAATCTTGAAAATGAGGGCTAAGGTAGCAGAGTGGGGCTTAAAAATTGATCTTAGCTATAATTAGGGCGGTAATGTACTCAGAAAAGGGATTTCTCGACCTCAGGCAGACTTTAGGGAGGCTAGCAGAGGTGCCAATATTGTTGAAGGTGATCTGGACTTTGGGACAAACTTTGTAATTACCACAACTTTTTGGGCCAATTTACTAGCCATCTGATGGAAGTAAGGTGTTCGTTTTTGTGTATTAGGTGCATTGTGGTGGGAAGGAAAGGGGGTAAGCTTTAAAAAAATACTGTGACTGATCTATAAACAGCTTTTTACAGAGGGTAACATCCAGGGGAGGCAACATATTCTTTGTTGAGTTAGTGATCACTTTGGAGGTGTTGGCATCAGGCTGGGGCGCATAGTGTCAAGTTGAGAATAAGGCTGGATATTCTGTTTTGAGTTACTCTTGAGGGGAGAAGCCTCAATTGCTTCAGTAAAAGGAGTAACTGATCTTTAACCTCTTCCAACTAAAAAAGTAAACGAGGAAGGTCAACCTTGAGACAAATATGCTGAGTTTTTAGCCTGTTCTGGCTTTGAACCTGTTTAGATCAAAACCTGACCCATAGAGGACAGGAACCACATCACTATGTTATCCACTCCTCTAACCTCTTCCAACTAAGCCCATGTCTTTTTACAAAAGATTATTGTGTTATGGGCATATGGTTGGGCTTAATTGGGTGACTGAGTGGAAGTTTTAAATTTTTCTTTGTATATTCTAAAATATTATTGGCTGGTTAAGGATAGAAGTCTTGGTGATAGGGCTCCTGATTGGTTGAGGTAAGGGCATCTGCAGCTACCAGCTGGGTGGATGAGGAGGGACATTGTGCCACATTGAAAAAATTAGAGGGGTCAGATTAGGGTTATTATGAGAGGATCCGGTGTTAGGGCTGCAGCTTGGGATATGGAAGGGCAGCACCATTTCAAATGATCCAAATCAAAACAGGTGGGGCAGATGGTGCGTCCTTTATCCACTCGGGCCCAGAAAGTATGGTTAAGGTCAGAAGGGACAATGTTGCAAGAAGGAATCAAAAGGGTGATTTCAGTTGATGCAGGGAAGTTAGTCAAGAAGGCGCAAGGGCCCACAAGGAGGGTGGTTCCATGGGAAACTACAAATTTTAATATTGGATGGGGCCATAGACTGACAATATTGAAGTTAGTTTTATGAAAAATATCTGGGGCGGGGTGGGTGGGGAGGCCCACAACCTGAACCACAAGGGTGGTATCAAATAGCAACTGGGTATGAGTGGTTGGGATAGGGGTGCCTTGAAAAACCAGGGGAATAGTAGCTGCATATGCAACATTGGCTTCAAAAAGTGAATCCAAGATCAAAATACCCCTTGAGATGGCAGAAGTCATTAAAACTGGCAGGCTGCTTAACTGCCAGGTCTAATTTGACTATATATTTATCATTGTAAAAAAACTTGCCAAATTCACCCTGAAGGCTGAATTGCATTTTTCTCTGGGGTAGCATGAGGAGGCTAAAAAGCAGATCCTGGTTTTGTGAAAGGTTGAAAGGTAAGTCCTAAGGCGGGACAAAGCGACCAAAATATTTAGAAGGGTAAAAGAGCTAGCCTGGGAACATTTTGACAACTATTAAATAACACTAGGAGGTGGCACATTATTACTAAATGAGGTACAGCAGGCGTCAAGCTCATCAACATAGGTGAAGTGGAGAGGATTGACAAATAGTGAAGTGCCTTACTATCTTCAGACTAAGATTTTCCTGAAAGTGGGAAAATAAAGTTAGTCAGTAACTAAATACTATCAGATAAATAGTATTTAGAAAATCTACTTATATAATTATAAAGCTTCATATAATTTTCAAAAAATAGTTTTATTAAAGCTAATTATAACTTATGAGTCTTATTAAAATATAAAGCTTACTCTGTCATATCTATTGATGAAGTTAGAATTACAGCTTAGATATTATGGCTCATCAAGCTATAGAACTTTTGTTAGTAGTAATAAAATCATTTTTTACTGGCTTGTTACCTTAGGTTATGATCTTATATAATTTCATATAAATATAAAGCTAAGCTTTTCTCATTTCATTTATTAATTCTATAATGGCGGAGCTTCAGGTGATATCATGTACTATAAAAAAGAGCAACATGTTTATTAAAAATGGATATTATTTCAGAGAGCTCATATTTATTTATAAGGTGCAGTACACATATATAATGAATTATGGTATATTAACTATAATTGACTTACTTCTAATAAATCATAGTATCTAAGGGGAAATGGCTCACAAGATGGTTCTGTACTTAAGTCCAATAAAACAAAGTGAACAAAAACCAAAGCTATGATAATATGAGGGCACGTCCACATATCAACTTTTATCATTATTCAATTCAAGTCTTCTAAAATATGTTCTTCAACACAATTCAATATACACAAGGAAAAAGGAAGTCAACCCACAGATAACAAAAGTTTCTGAAGAAACTCTGTAGATGAGGGAGGTGAGGACTCATTATGTTAAAATGTCCAACGCAAGGTCTGAATAAACACTTAGTGAGCTTTGAATGAATGCTATATACCAATTCATTGAAAGTAGATTCTTCAATATAGACAATTTTAATAAGCTAGTAAAATAAAGCGAATATAAAAATTTTATTGCCATAATATATTTATCAATTAAAGATGAGCAAAGGTCCATGAGGTAATCAGTACTTTGATTTACTACAGTACTATTAAATTAAGCGCCTCAGTACTGTTTAATACCTAATTTTGCCAATCTTATTAAATTAATTTTCAGATTCCACCAATTTCATTCAACCAATACTTTGTAATTAGGGTCTTCTTGGACCTTTTTCTTCTCTTTTCTTAGCCTATCAACAACTAAACTTAAAAGTACAGGTGCTGCTACACTAAACCTGTATATCTACTACATTGTACAGTCCTTCATTTACTTATTGTGAGATATTCTAGTTCTTTACCATCCTTTTTTAACATATTTTCTTAGAACTGTCCCAGGTCAAAATAAAACCTGTGACATACTAAAGTATGACTTATAGCAAAACATGTGCTACATAGAGAAGCATAATACGACCAATATTTAACAAAGCTTCTAAAGCTGCCTATAATAGTTTAATGTTATAGATATAATATTTTTTAGAGTATACATCCCTTATGTAAACTATCTTTTTTAATGTAAAGTGCTTGAACCTCAAAAACTTTATTTTCAATAGAACACTTACTTCATTATACCTCTTTGGGCTCTGAGATATACTCTGATCAGTATCTAGTTTAGTCTCCTAAACAATATACTATAATTTTATAGTTAAAACTACTTGATACCTTAATTTTTCTTTGTTATATAAAGCATATCACTCTAACGTAAAAAGGCAGTATGTGACACATATAAAAATCAATTTATATTTTAACAGTGAATTTATTTAAGATCATATCTAAGCTTTAGTATATAATATCTATAACATCTCAATAGGCATACTTAACACATGGTATCTATTCCTACATAGGGTAACAAATACTCTTATATAATATATAACTCACTGAAATGTTTCACTTATCAAACATTTTTCTTTATGCAGTAAAGTTTCTTTATAAAGTTTTATGATAAAAGGGTGAAATTACTTTCAAGTTTTAAACTAATGTGTCTTCAAACACTATACCTATTTATGCTCAATGATTATTTTTTATAATAACTGCTTTATAAAATGTTCTTAGGGAGTTTAAAATAGTGTTATTTTTGGTAAATCAGGGTTGTTCATAAAACTATTACTTGAATTAAACTAGATTTAGAAATTGATATATTTTCTATATGTTAAGACTAAATAGTAATGGTCTTTTAATAAGCTAATCAGAAAAATCCATTTGAAGCAAAAAAATAACTTATATATAGCAGTTCATAGACTTAAATCAAGTGATATTGTAAAATACTCTAAGTATAAAAGTTAGGCAAAATGATAAGTTATTTAGTTCACAGAATCAATTTATATAAGTCAACATATTTATTAGTTTTGATCCTATACTTTATAAATATGAGACAACATCATTGTAAATTTTAGATATACCATTAATAAAAATATTATCAATGAAACACATAATTAGTAGTCCTAAGCAATGTACTTTAAATCTTCATTTTATGTGAATAAATATTCTCCTGCATAATTTTGAGCAACATATTATGTCTTTAAATTTAATTGCTGCGTATTTAATTTTTTTATTTTTAAATTTTATTTAAGGTGGGCCGACCTGGGGACAATACTGCACCAATTAAGGGGAACTGAAGAAATGGGAAAGGAGGATAAAACCTGGAAAACCTTTATTCATGGTGTATGATAGGCCAGAAACTCCATGGACCGCCTTTGCTATTTGCTAACTCAGTTTGGGGCATTGATATGCAACTCTAACACAGACAACTTCATCCCCTACCCAAATTTCATCTACCAGGATCAAACTTGGGTAGGCAGTGGTAGAGAGTCCATATTCTACCACTGGGGTATTCTCCCCTTAACTGATGCATATTAGTCTGTGTATATTCTGATTTATAATCTATAAATTCAAACTCTTTTTATTTTAGGAGCTATTACCTTTTCTTTAAGGATATATGGTGTTGGGATTTTAATGTGTCTATATTATCCAGCTCAATAAGACTATAAAATATTTACTTTATCCGCTGGTAAATTTACCCTAGCAGATGTGTGTTAACATAAGATATGATAGCTATTTGTTTGGTATATTTTCTAGTAACTATTGACTAATCCATCAGGATTTGATTCTTCAGATTACTAATATTCTGTTATGGAAGATCCCCAAAATTTAATAGAAGTTTGATTATTAGTTTAACAATTGATAATTTAAGTACCTTGTATGAATTAATCAGAATTTTCAAAGATTGATTAAGGGGGATTTACTAGTTTCTGGGCATTGACACCACTTTTGGTAGCAATGTACAAGCTATCCTTTTAAGTAACTTAACTTACTATTAATGGGTAGTAGGTCCCATTACCTAAGTAGGTTGCTAGCCTGGTGAGGATAACCTTCTGGGGTTGAGCGAAGGTGTTGGGACACATTCTTTAATTCAACCCAGTAGAGGTTACATTCTAGCCAGTGACAAATCTGACTAGACAGATGATAAAGATTCTCATTTGGGATAACTCCATAGGGTTAATCCTTCAGTGATAACTGCCATTTCCTAAACGGGTGCCAACGGAAGAGTTGGGCGCCATATTCCCTTACTTCTCTTAGTCTTAGTTAGATAAAGTTGAAATAAACTTGAAGACTTATAGGTAAAATATAGACTGTATACATTTAGTATACTATACTTCAGGATTAGAGTTAAAGGATATTAATTCTTTGTCTATATATTGTTATTAATATCAACATGACTCCTGTGTTAAGAGAGGAAAAGAAGACCTCTGAACCTATTACTAGGATAAGCCATCAGGAGGAAGAGAGAACCTCTGAACCTACTTATAGGTTAAGGTCCATCAGGAGGAAGAATCAGAGGGAGAAGTATCTGTGCTTTCCAGAGGTACCTTTAAAGATAAAAGGAAGAGTATTAGCACATTCTAGTGTTAAAAATAATCCTCAATTTGGTTGTGAGAAGCTTAATTAGGATGATAGACTTCATACTATTGTCAACCCTGTCAATTACTATATCAATAAACTATAAAACTCACACACCTGGAATCTTTATAGTAGAATTGAAAGTTTACATTTGGTGCTCACTACAAGGGTAATTAAACTTTCAGTCCAAAGGTTTAGCATAATTTAACATCACAATGTTGTACAATAATTTACTTAGAAAGCTGTGGACAGAATTGGTTACTTTTAGAAAAATGTGTTTAACTTGGCATCACAAGCCAATATGGCTAGTTTAATGAGGAAGTAATGAAAGATGAGGAGGAAATCAAACAAGTCAGAAAGGTCAATAACAATCTTTATGGGAAGGTCACCTCATTGAAATGTAAGGAGACTGGATTAATCAGAGAGTTACTGTTCCAAAAACTGAGAGAGAAGCGGATAAAAAAGTCTTCTGCTGGATTAAGAAAGACATAGTGCAGACCTTATCCTTCCTAAAAGGACTCAAAAATCACAAATGTGATTGCACCCAGATGGAGGTGAATCAAGCTAACAATGAGATTGTAATGATCACTAATTGTACATGGATTTCCTAGGTCAGTACTTAGGAAATCTTCTACAACAATGGTTGCAAATCAAACAGCTGACTTGACTTTATTGTAAAGTTGGTTCATTTTGTCAAAATTTAACAAATATTTATATTTGCAGCGGATTCCTAATAAATTTAGGTTCCTTGATCCATTACCAAATGATTGTCAGACGGTGGCATTTGTCAAGCCTTATCTAAACCTAATTTATATTAATTAATGTAGCTCTGACAGGGCTACCATATATCAATTAAAAATACATTTTCCTTTCCTCAATTGGAAAAATTCTACATATTTTGGTTTTCTCCTTTCAAAATAAAGCTCATTTGCTTATAATAGCACCGGTATGTATTTATTTATCTAAATTTGATATAAATGGAGACCTGAAGTTGTGATATACTGAGGTCAGAGAGAGGAATTCAACATCCTGGAATGCTGAAATGGTGGTCGTGCAACGCGCCTGGAGTTATGATAGGGTAGGTTTGCAGTTGAAATGACGCGGCCTGTGAAGCCTGATAGCGACAGAGGCCAAAGGCTATGAAACATCTGCCGCACCTCAGCCTGTTAGGGGTATGTTTTGTGTATAATTAATCACTTGGTGAGCTATATTTGGGCCTCCCAAATGTGGCAGAATTCAAACTTACATTGGGTATATTCACACACTGGGGATTTGCATGCTGATGCAACCTAGTCTGCCAGAGAATTGAGGTGACTCTCCTCCAGTGTAGGTGTGCATACGTCAAGGTAGCAAATAGGGTCTTAGAATCCCCGTTTGTTACATTATTTCTAAGTAATTCCTTCTAAGCGGGTTGTGCACCAGGCAGCCTGCAAGATGTCATGGTGGCAATGTCCCAAGCATTGCTCTGGGCCCTTGAATCCTCCCTACTATTGCTCTAGCTTTCAAGTGAGGAGGAAGTGGAGTTTGGGGTTAGTTGGTTGGATTGCAAGCAGTTGAGGCCTTTTGTGCCCACCAGGGGATCTCCAGGGGGAACATTGACACTATCTGGGAACACTGGATATTCAGTCAATTCCCTTCAGGCTTCACTTCCTGAAAAGTTGCTCATTGGAAAATGTCAAAGCCCAGTACATGTGAGGTCCAATTTCAATCTGATGGATTACTTAATTGGGTTCCTGATGCAAATGACCAATAAAGTAGAGGATCTAGTTGGGTAAGGTACAGCAATCCTGTAGCAAGTGGACAATAAAGACCTAGAGTGGGAATTACTTCTCTGCTATACTGAGAGTTGTGAGAAGTACTATTCCCACTTTGGCATGAGGATGGCATTTACCACAACAGTAGGTTCAGGTTCACTATGTACAGCTGGAGGAGGAATATGTTGTGACCAAGTATCCTGGTGACCCTCCATACAGGATATGCTGTAAGTGGAATAATTGTTTCTAGTTGGCCTCTTGAAACTTAAATAAATAATAGAAATTAAAGATGCTAAAATTCCTAATCTCAAATAATTTAATAAGTTATTGATGCAAGGAAAGATAAAAATAAATCTTGACTTAAATACTAGTTTCTCTTCTTAATTCTTCTTTGCACTTCATGATAGTACTAATAAGTTTATAAAAAATTCATTCTACCAATGGTCACATTACCTTCTATTTTTTCTGAGTTTAATTTCTCCATAATTACTGATTATCCTCCTTCTGATAATTGCTTTACTTCTGATTTCAATTCTGAGTTGTAAATCTCCATAAATATAATATTTCTGCTGAATTTTACTTCCTCCAATAGTTGTGATTTCGAATTTTAGTTTCAAAACATATTTCATCAAAATTGATTTTCCATAATTAACCAAGCTTCAATTTTCTTCATTATTTCGATCAAATATTTTTTATATATGTTAGGTAGACCCTAACATTACTCCCCTCCAAAAGTGATTACCTTTTCATTTGTAGCTTCATGTTCTTTTCCTGATATTTTTAAAAACTTCTGGGTATTACTGAGATTCTCTTCAGGTTCCCAAGTGCTCTCCTCAGGTGGATAACCAAGCCATTTGATGAGATACTGAATCTTTCCTCTAATGACTCTTCTTCCTAATAACTCCTCAACTTTGTACTTATCCCCTTTCTCTTTTTTCAAAGATGGAGGGCCTGAATGTACTACTTGATGGGGTAATGAAAATATATCCTTTTTATGCAACAAGGCTTGGTGGAAGATGTTATGTAGATTCCTGGATTCAGGAAGTTCTAATCAATAGGTAATATTATCAATTTTTTCAGTAATTTTGTAGGGTCCCACTCTCTTATGGGCTAACTTGTATATAGAAACGTTGATTAGTATATTTCTACCATCTAGGTAGGCATTGTCTCCAATTTTTAAAGGTTTTATAGGGCTTCTCTTCCAGTCAGTAAAGTCCTTATATGTTTTCTGAGCTCTTTCTGTAACAAACGAAACCACCCAGATTTTGTTCACCAGAGATTTTCTTCAGCAGAGTAAATCGACGCCAATTTAGGTCCAACAGCCAATTTGGACCACTGAGGTAATCTAGGATGGTTTAATACCAACCCATCTTTAACTCTCAAAATTTGGAAAAACCTTAGATGTGAAAAAGAATGACAGGTAAGCAATGATGCAAACCCCCAAAGTAACCTTTAATTTTTATTATTGTAATAAAATCAAGCAAGGTGTTCCCAGCATTTCTCTGGCCTTGTAAGCGCGAAAAGAAAAAGACAGAGCAACTTGGGAGGGCCAATGCCCCAGAAGCTCAAGGGTTTGTTTTAATGACAAAGCCTTGTCACGCCCAACGCTCAGGTAAGGCATGAGGCCTAAATGGCCAAGAGAAGCTGCAAAAATTCTGAACTGAGATTTGGAATGATGGGGGCTCAACCTTTTAAAGATAACACTTTGGGAAGACCTCTTCTGGCCACTCTTGAATCTCTTTAAAGCCAAAAGCATAGCGGGAGTGGCAAAACCCTGGTTCCAAGTCACCCTAGTTAGGAATCCCTCAGGATTTTTGACTTAAATTTTGGAATATGAATTTTGAGTCAAAATGGGACAAATGGTTTGAACAGTTTTGTCACATCACCCTCCACTAAAGGGAAACTCCCAAAAAGAGAGCTCACAAGCAGGAGGACGCCACCATGAGGGCTTCTTGGGGCGAGTTACCTTGAGCCCCAAGGAATTTATTTGGAATAAATTCCAGATCCTTCATGGTGAGAGAAACCCCAATGAGGGCAAGTTGGTACTTACTTACTAGTTCAGCCCGCCTAATGTGGGGAGCATGCCCGGCACTTGGGTGGGATGTGCTCCCTAAAAGGATACATGGTCCAGTGCGTCCTGGCTGCAGCCACCACATAAGGTGATGATCCAAAAGAGAGGGAATCTGCTGGGCCAGGTTTTCATGGTGCCTAACAATCTCTGATGAGGGGGAGACCTCATCTGAATAAACACCCACCATCACCTTGATTCCAGGGCTGGCCATCAGTCACCGGCTCCCTCTGGTGCTGGTTAATCACAACTGGGACTCAAGGAAACAATAAGGTCATGTGAGGGGAGCTTGGAATTTAGCAAAGGAAAAAAAAAGGTGAGTTCAGAAGTATTAACAAATGGAACCACCCAGATTCCATTTACCAAATGCCTGGATTTTCAGTGGAGTAAATTGACGCCAAAACAGGTCCAACAGACAAGTTGGACCGCTGAGGTAAGCTGGGATGGTTTAATAATACCAGCCCATCTTTAACTCTCAAAATTTGGGGAAATCTCAGACATGGAAAAAGAATGGCAGGTAAGCGAGGATGCAAATCCCCAAAGTAACTTTTAATTTTATTTAAGGTAATAAAATTGAATGAGGCATTCCCAGCATATTTCTGGCATTGCCAGAGTGATAAGAAAAAGACAGAGTAACTGGGGTGGGCCAATGCTCCAGAAGCTCCAGATTTTGTTTTTGTGACAAAACCTTGTTGCGCCCAACGCCCAGGTAAGGCATGAGGCGTAAACGGCCGAGTGAAGCTGCAAAAATTCTGAACTGAGGTTCAGAATGATGGGGGCTTGACCTTTTAAAGGTCGCACTTTGGGAAGCCCTCTCCTGGAAATGCTTGAAGCTCTTTCGTGACTAAAGCATAGTGGGAGTGGTAAACCCCTGGTTCTGAGCCACCCTAATTATAAATCCCTCAGAAATTTCAACTCAAAATTCAGAATCTTAATTTTGAGTCAAAATGGGACAAACGGTTTGAACCTTTTCATCACACTTTCTGGGTTCCATTTGCATTCCAAGTGAGTATTTCTCATATGATTAATCCAGTTTCAACCAGTGAGGTTCTCAACATCATCCGTATGAGAAGGATACCAAGTAAGATCAAACCTATAACTATCTTTGAAGTGTGACATACATGTGGAACTGTGCTCATGACTATTATAAGCAAATTGGGCCATAGGAAGTAAATTCACCCAATTGTCCTGTCATGTATTAGTATAGCACCTGAGGTACTGCTCTAAGATCTAGTTTACATGTTCGTCTGGCCATCACTTTGAAGTTAAGAAGTTGTTAGTGACTTTTTGATATTCAGATCTTTCATCACTTGTCTCCAAAATTTATAATCAAATTGGGGACCTCAATCTGATACTACTTCTGAAAAAATGCCAAGATGAAGAAACACATGTTTCTGAATAGCGTTGCTGTCTTTTGAGCTGTAATGCTTGTGGTTGTATATATGAATTATGCCACCTTGATAAATTGATCCACTGTCACCAATATTGCATTGATTCTTTAGAGTTTGGTAGTAAAGCAATGTAGTCCATGAAAACAGAACTTCATGTTCCTGTGGATTGCTAATGGCTGTAGTAGCCCTTCTGGATGTCTTCTTCTCATCTTTTTGCAATCACAAACCTCATAGCCTTCAATGTAGGTAGCAATGTCATTCTTCATGTTGGGCCACATGTACATACGTTGAATATATCATAGTTTAAGCCTACCAGGATGACCTGATGCTGAGGCATCGTGTTAGTCTTTTATGATTTCTAGACGTAGAGGGCCTTCAGGGACATATGGACGGCTTTAAGGTATAAGGGTTTCCCTTAAAAGAATATTTCTGGCCATAATATGTGCTGTTTAAATTCTATGATAAATTCTTGATTAATTTGGTCACAAAAACATCCCTAAATTGATCTAGCAGGACTTCATCTTGTCTAGTAGATAGTTGTACATAATTAAGGCTTGGTTGGAATTTCTCTGGTAGAAGAAGTGTCTGTGTGTTGTGTTCTCAAATAACAGCCTCACTTGGTATATGATCTGGATGTCGACTTAAATCATCTGACGCTATGCTGACCTTCCAAGGTTTGTACTGAATTTCAAAATCATAATCATCTAAGGTTAATGATCATCAAGATTGATTCTGATTTAACTGCCGTGGATTGGTAAAATAAGTAAAATTTTTGTGGTCTTTGAGAATCTTCACCAAATGTTCTGCTCCACATAAATATCTACTCCAGTGCTTAAGAGCTTTGATTATAGCTAGGAATTCTTTATCAAATATTGGGTAGTTACACTCAGCTGGAGTCATTTTAATTGAGGAATAAGTTACAGGATGTAGCTTATTATCATTCCCCTCCTGAAGGAGAACTCCACCCACAGCAAAAACAGAAGCTTAGTCTCTATGGTGTATGGTTTTGCTGTATCAGACATAATTAGTATAGGCACAGAGACAAAAGCAGACTTAAAGGTCTCAAAAGAAGCTTGTTATTTGTTTTGTACATGAAAACTTGTTGTTATCTGATGTGAGAGTTGTAAGAGGAAGGTCTATGTGAAAGAAGTCTTTGATAAAATCTCTGCAAAAATTGGCAAGGCCTTGGATACTTCTACTTTCTTTTTAGTTCTTTAGTTGTGGCCAGGAAATCACTGCTTCAATTTTATCCTCAGTCATTGAAAATTTTTCTCTCTTGACATAATATCCAAGAAACTCAACTTCAGTCTGTAAAAACCACATTTCTTCAGCTTTACAAATAATTTGTTTTCAGCTAATCATTGGAATACTTTTTTAAATGTTCTATATGGTCTTCAGCTGTCTTGCTGTAGATAAGGATATCGTCAAGATATGCAACTCAGAATTCATCTTTGTAAGTCCCCAGTACTGTATTAATCAGAGTTTGAAATGTACTTGGTGCATTACAAAATCCAAAGGGCTTGTCCAAGTACTCAAATAACCCATATTGGGTTTTAAAGGAAGTCTTCTATTCATTACCCTTGTGTATACAGATTTGATTGGAGCATTGATTGAATTAACCTTGGAAAAAAATCTTGCTCCTGTCAGCTGGTCATTAAGTTCACCTGCATTGGGTATTGGGTAATGATTCTTGACAGTGATGCTATTTAGTTGCTGATAGTCAGCACATGACCAAATCTCAACATCCTTTTTCTTCATAAATAGCATTGGAGAGGAACATGGGAATTTAGACATTCTGATAAATCCCCTCTGTAACATCTCTTCAATATATTTTTTAAGGCAGTATGTTCCTTTTTTTCTTACAGCTGTAGATAGGACCATGATATGGCTGGGTACCTGTAGAAGGTCTATGGCATGGTCAAATTGGCTGTGTTAGGCAATTTGCCTTCTGATTTTTCACATAATACATTACTCCATGTCTGAAGAAAATCTGAAATTTCCGCTTTACATGGCAAGAATGAGATGCTTTTGAGAACATTTTTACTGGTAGTTCTATTCACTGAGAAACTTCTTGACTGGTAGCCCAGAGTAATTGCAACTTTTTCTCGATTACAGTCTAGAACTGCCTTTTGATCACAAAGCCAAGAGTAACTTAAAATCACTGATTTGGGTAGGTTGTCCAGAATCCAGAATGAGTAATCTACTATGAAGTTTTTTTTCTTGTACTCACAGTGTTTATGAATTGATATGGGTGGAAAATTTGATCAATTATCTAAAATAACATAAAGTTTTAAAAATTATCATGCTTTAGACCCAGCTGGTTAGCAATATAAGTGTCAAGGAAGTTGGTATTGCGCTTGAATTCAATAATGCCTCAACTTTTCTCTGTATTTTTAAATAAGAATTTAACATTAAGAACAGTACAAGACTGGGGTAGTATGTATAAAAAATATTTGTGGGGGCTGATTGTGACTTCTTTGGACAACTACGAGAAAGATGGCCAAATTGGTGACAAAAAAAGCACAGTCACTCTGAAATATGTCAGTGTAGCTCTTCCAGACTAACTTTGGGAATAACCTGCTGAAAGTGGTTGAAGTTGTACGGTTAGTAAACCCAACCTCCACTTCCAAACCCTTCACCAACTCCAACACTTGGTCCAGTGGCATTGTAAGGGGTGATGACGCATCAAGTTCCGCAATTGGTAGTGAAGCCTCTGCCAAAAGTAAAGGACAGCAAGTTCATCAATTCCATCCTCATCCATAAGGTGATACAATCTTTGTATATACTTGTCTAGAGTCGAATTTCCTTGCTCAAGTTTCATTGGGATTAATAATGCCTGAACGCAAGCTCCTTTGGGTGTTGCAGCTTCCAGTAGTCAACTCTTGAAGGCTATATTATCTAGGCATAAGTCTTCATCTTCTATCAACTTTTGGATGAACCACTCTAAGGCATCACCTGTTAACAGTGATTCTACAGTAAGAAATTTGTGGGCATCATCAGTGTATTGTCCTGGATATATCTTAAATTGTGCTCCCAACAACAGTAATACTTCCTTCACATCTGCAATAGTTATCATACTCAGTGGGGGAAATGCCTCCTAAGGTTGGTGCACTTCCAGAATTAGAAACTGTAACATTTTTAATTTGAGCTGTAGGGCTTTTCTATCCTTTTCCTTAATGTCACCCAGTAGTCCTTTTTGGTAGTAAGCTGCAAACAATAACAATAACAAGATGCCCCCAGCGTTAAAAGAAGAAGGGGTCTCAGGTTACCAAAATTTAAATATTGAGGCAGTCAATCTGTCATGGCCTGGTATATGTGAGGTCCAGTTTCCATCTGATGAATTAGTTGACTGGGATCCTAAGCAAGCGACCAATAAAGTAGAGGATCTAGTTGGGTAAGGTACAGCAATTCTGTAGCAAGTGGACAATAAAGACCTAGAGTGGGAATTACTTCTCTGCTATACTGAGAGTTGTGAGAAGTACTATTCCCACTTTGGCATGAGGATGGCCAACTACCACAACAGTAGGTTCAGGTTCACTATGTACAGCTGGAGGAGGAATATGTTGTGACCAAGTATCCTGGTGACCCTCCATACAGGATATGCTGTAAGTGCGGTAATTGTTTCTAGTTGGCCTCTTGAAACTTAAATAAATAATAGAAATTAAAGATGCTAAAATTCCTAATCTCAAATAATTTAATAAGTTATTGATGCAAGGAAAGATAAAAATAAATCTTGACTTAAATACTAGTTTCTCTTCTTAATTCTTCTTTGCACTTCATGATAGTACTAATAAGTTTATAAAAAATTCATTCTACCAATGGTCACATTACCTTCTATTTTTTCTTAGTTTAATTTCTCCATAATTACTGATTATCCTCCTTCTGATAATTGCTTTACTTCTGATTTCAATTCTGAGTTGTAAATCTCCATAAATATAATATTTCTGCTGAATTTTACTTCCTCCAATAGTTGTGATTTCGAATTTTAGTTTCAAAACATATTTCATCAAAATTGATTTTCCATAATTAACCAAGCTTCAATTTTCCTCATTATTTTGTCCAATATTTCCTTTATGTAAAGAATCCCTAACAGAAAATTGCTTGGTTGCAATTAACCTCCTTGGTGGATCTGGTTTGCGCATACTGGGATCTCAGTTTTGAAGGGGTGATGCAACAAATAAGGTGATTGTAAATTGATTTCCTAAGGTCAGGACTTAGAGAATCTGTTACAATAACAGTTAAAATCCCAATTTTCAACTTGTATTAATTGGTGAGTTAATACATTTTGTGATAATCTTAATAAATATTTATATTTGCTGCAGATTTCTTGTAGATTTATGTTCGCTTGATCCACTGGCAGATGATGTTGGAACATCGGCATTTGTAGAGCCTTGACCATGCCTAATTTATTATTAATTCATGTAGTTCTAGCAGGGCTACTATTTATCAAGTGAGGATGTGTTTCCTTTCCTCACATAAAAATTTCAGATATCTTGGTTTGCTCCTTCCAAAATAAAGCCCATTTGCTTATAAAAGCAAATTTTAAAAAAATATTTAATTAAATTTGTTATATATGGGTCCTGAGTTTACTATAAACTGAGGTTATAGAGAGAAAATCCAACATCCTGAGATGCTGCAAGGGTGGTTATGCAAAATGCCTGGAGTCATGACAGGTTAGGTTTTCAACTGAGATGGCGCAGCCCTATGAAGCCTGCTAGGTGACGGAGTCCAGAGGCATATGAATCATCTGCTGTACCTTAGTCTGTTAGGTTTATATTTTTGTATAAGTAATTGCTTGGCAAGCAATGTCTGGGGCCCATGAATGTGGTGGAATTTAAAATTTCCGTTAGGTATCATTTTCGCCACAAGGATTTGCAAGTTGATGCAATCTAGTCTGCTAGAGAATCAAGAAAGCTCTCCTCCAGCATAGATTTGCATATGTCAAGGTAGTAAATAAGGCCTTGGGAGCCCCATTTGTTACAAAGATGCTTAAATTAGCTTGGAGATGTCAAGAGAGTGTCTGTAACTCTTTCGTTCCCAGAAAGGTGGTGTGGGATGCAAACACACACTTATAGGGAACTAGCCGTTAGGAAAATGGGAAAAAAGGCACCTCAAATGGTTCCAGTACAGAAGGGACCCAAGGCAAGGGTGTAGAGCGCGGTATACAATACTAGGTAAGCGAGAACCAACACAACCTGAGTGGACCCCAGAGGGGAGTCCATAATCAAGTGTAAATCAGTGCTAAAGGCTTGGGTGCCTCAATCAGGGGGAGACCTGAGCGGCCCAAAGGAGCACCTGAGATTTTCATTATTTGGGATAGTATGTAGTGGACAACATAGATGGAGACCTCCTCAAAGAGGTCCACACCCAAGCTCGTCCAAGGAACCATAAAGAAAACGTAAAAAATGGGTAAGTTTATTTGTGAAAGTCGACTAACAAGGAGCGTTGGTCACAAAACCATACTTAAATAAAGTTGGGATAATTATGGGTCTGTAGAAGCGGGCACAAGCCTTGATGCTCCAATAGGCAAATGCTTCCATCTGATTTGGTAGAATACACCAAAACTGTCTTCATTCAAGTGATTGATTGAAGTTGTATTCTACCCAAACTCATAATGTTATAACTCAAATGGGTTTTGAACCCCCATTCTCCAATTAACTGAATTGATCCATCTTTATTTGTTATGTAGATCATCCGTTTTAGTGTATGGGCTGATACAAGGGGCTGGGCGTTTTGCATCACACTTTTACCAACCTGGGCATATTTGGCTTGCACCCAGTGTTGGTCTAATGAGTGCTTGAGGTCAAGGAGAGCCTGAAGTTTCACCTTCTGGGACTCCTGTCGCCCATTCTTATCCTTGGGTTTGGTTCCCACTATCAAGTCGTTCAGCCATGACATTACCCTCTCCTCCTTCTTGGGATCCACCCCCTCTCTAGGGGCGTTCACTAAGGATAAATTCTTATGTGCGGGAGACAAATTCATAGCAGAGATGTTTGGCTTCAACTTTGATCCTGCAGCTCCAGTAAAACAATTATGGAATGACTCAATCAGGTCTGGGCATGTACACAGTCACGTGCTGGCAATCAACTGTTCTCAGACACATCAAACCCCTTCCAGGATACCAGGTACTCAAGTCATCTTTTAACACGGCGGGAGGCTACTATTTCCTCCACTTCCCACTCTGGCGCCCCATCCATGAGATAAGCCTTGGGAGTCTCAGGTGGGGGCCCTCAAACAATGTCAATTTTCTCTCATGAAAGACAGAGAAGATCTGAAAAGCAGAGGGAAGATCCAACTAGTATGAGGCATGACCCACTATCTAACAACGCGGTAAGGACCAATCCTCTTAGGACCCAGCTTTTTGCATGGCTTCTTGATAGGGATGTTGCGAGCATCAAGCATCACAAGATCCCCCTCCTTGTATGCTGGACCTAATCAGCGCTTACCATCAGCGTTCTCCTTATAAACTTGCATATCCGCCTCCAAACTTGTGGAAACCACCTGGTGGACCTTTTTTATGGTCTTGTCAAGGTCCACCACTGCTTCGACTTTGGAACCACAGCTGGGCTCCATGTTAAAGGCGGGGTTAAATCCATGGTTGGCAAAAAAGGGGGAACAACTGATTGAAGAGTGCAAAGTGTTATTGTAGCTAAACTGGCCCATGGGAAGGTGAGAAACCCAATATGAATGATATGCAATGGTGTAACACCGCAGAAACTGTTCCAAGCACTGGTTCACTCTTTCAGTCTGCCCATCTGATTGACGGTGATAGGCATTTGAACAGCAGGGGCGAATCTGAAGAGTTTTACACAACTCTTCCCAAAAGACTTAGGTGAATTGGGGTCCCCAGTCACTAATGATTTCTTGGGGAACCCCATAAACGTAAACACATGTGTGACGAAGAGCCTGGCCATCTCAGCAGTGGATATTGTCGTTCTGCAAAGAATAAAGTGGGTGAGCTTCGTAAAGCAGCCCAGCACTACCATGATGGAATCATAACCATCAGAAACGGGTATTTCCACAATGAATCCACTGATAGGGAGGTCCAAGGCCCTTCCGCCTTTTGTACTGGTACTAACAAGCCTGCTAACGGTTGATTTTTGGGTTTCATTTAATTGCAGATCAGGCACTCTTTACAATACCGTCCTACCTGAGCAGGCAAGCCCTTCCAATTATAGTGCATCTTATTAACTCCAAAGTCTTTGCTTTCCTAGGATGACCAAAGGTGATTCCGTCATGATGGTCTAGATGAAATCCAGGCGCAGTGGCCCAGCAGGAACCCATAGGCGCCCCTGAAACCACACCATCTCAGCCTTTACGTGATAGCCCCTGGATAAACCCTCCTGATTCAGAGCGCTCTTAGTGAGAACCATAGTATCTTTCAGCTGATAGTGGTTGATAAAAAACTACCTTTCTGAACATATTATATTCTGCTGCATTTTCTAGAGGTGCAAGCGCTGGCGCGTTGATCATGGAATCAGGAAGTTAGGGCAGAATCTTACCCGGCAAAAATCATCAACTGGGTGTTATGAACTTCTACTTCCCTTGGATTGGGATTCAAAGCAGGGTTGCGGCTTAAAGCATCCGCCAAACCATTCACCTTTCCCTTGGTGAACTCGTAGGAAAATGCAAATTGTGCAAGGGTCTAATGCCAATGGTTAGCCGTGGAGTTAGGACATGAGGAGCGCAGTAGTACAGCAAGGCCCGGTGGTCTGTATGTACACAGAAAGGTTGGGAGGAGCCATGCAAGTGGTACCCCAATAAGTCAGCGCCTCCACCACTGCTAATGACACCTGTCATAAGCGGCGTAGTTCAACTCAGGCAGAGACATTTTCCTAGAAAAATCCCACCGGATTCTCAGTCCCATCTTCGCCCACTTGTAACAAGACAGCCGCTACGGAAAAGTTTGAAGCATCAGTAGAAGCATTGAACTCCTTTGCAGTGTTGACATGGCGAAGGATGGACGTGGATAACATGGTGCACTTCACTGCTTGGAAAGTATTTTCCAAAACGGGGGACCACTGGAACAACTTTGCACCACTAGCCCTATATAAGGGCTCTGCCACCTCGGAAAGATTGGTCATGAACTTCTTGAAAAACGTACACATCCAAAAAAAACTTCTCAATTCTTTTACCAATGTGGGGGTGTGCCACTCACGAATCATCTTCTCATTGTCTGGAGTTATCATATCTCCTTGTTCAAACACGACGTTGCCCAGAAAAGTGACTGGGACTTGAAGAA
The DNA here is from genome assembly GCA_022478985.1 of Massospora cicadina. NCBI lineage: Eukaryota > Fungi > Entomophthoromycota > Entomophthoromycetes > Entomophthorales > Entomophthoraceae > Massospora > Massospora cicadina. The sequence continues at coordinate 233,045 of JAKSZP010009248.1, forward strand.
TTCACATTTACTGATCTTTAGCGTAAGGCGGGCGGCCCTCAACCTCTACACCACTTGCCAAAGGTGTACTGCATGAGACTCATGATCAGGGGAAAACTCCAGGATATCATTCATGTAGGCAACCGCGCATACCCCCAACAAGTCCCCCAACGCAGCATCAATGTGGCGTTGAAAGATGGCAGGGGCATTCTTAAGCACAAAGGGCATGACATGAAACTGGAAAATTCCTTTTCTGGTGCAGAATGAGGTTAACCACTCCTGTCCCTTCTTTATCTGTATCTGATTGAATGCATTGAGGCAATCCAACTTGGAGAAGACTTTTGCCTTCTCTACATAACGTGCAATCTGTGAATCTAAAGTGATGGGATGGAGGTCTGGTACAGTAACATTGTTTATATTCCCATAATCTACACAAGGGCTCAAAGTTCCATCAGCCTTCTCCACAAAGAGAAGCGGGGAGCAGACAAGGGAGATACGCTGAAAGATCGCACCTTTGGCTTACTGTTCCTTCACCCACACATCTAAAGCCTCTTCCTCCCGGACAGTCAATGGGTAAATGGAGGAAGACATACGCACCAGATCCACAGTGTGCTTGAACTCATAATCGAACTTGGAATAATCAAGCAGTTCATTAGATGAAGCTGCATCAAATGAAGGATCCAACCCCTCCAAAAGGAAGGTAAGAGAATCTCCACCGAGGGCTTCAACAAAGGGGCAATAGTAATAGTGTGAATATTTGGCCAATGGGGCAGTTTTCCCTGAAAGTTGGCATCAGCCAAAGGAACAATCAACTGGTGACCATTCATCAAGGACAATGATAGGGTGTTTACTTTCAAATTAGTCCTGATGTCAGACTTTCTCCACCACTCTGCACCCAAAATTAATGGGGTATAATAGGCTTTTGATAGCTTGAAAGTGGTCGGACAGAAGATAGGAGCCCACCTGGTAATCTACTAACCCCATGATTTTCAGCGTGGGGATACCTTGAGAAGCCCCGCCTCTAACCATACCACCTGGCGAGTAACTCTACTCAAGGTAGTCAGCAAGGTCTTGGTCCATAAAATTTTCAGTGGCCCCAGTATCCACTAAGATAGTTGTGCTGAACTTCCTAAAAGGGGATGTAAGGATAGTGGTCAATAAAAAGTATCCATAATGGGATTTATTCAAAGCAGAAAACGCCACCACCTCACCTGAAAATTCTTCCTCTGGCTTGAGCTAGCCATAAGGGTATGTTTTGGAATCATAGAAAGGGGGAAGGATAGTTGGCCACTCTTACTACTGAGGCCACATATCCCACCCCATTCTCTGCAGGTACATATACTTTATCATATTTAAAACGAAGCTCTTTTTCCACCTCCTGAGAGCCCCGGATCATGATAGGGGTCAGACAAGGGTTCTCAGGGGTCTTTTAATATACAGGAATAGGGTCCTCATCCAATCCATAAGAGCTAATAAACAGCTTATTTTAAGATATAACGTTTGCGTGATAAAACGCTTTTTCAGGCTCCAATGATCCCATACCTGATCTAAGGGTCTGGTGTACATAATTATTCAGGACCATCACCCCCAAGCCCAATGTTAATGCTTCAACTTTCATTGCAGGAACACAGTATGAAGGAAACCTGTTGTTGGGATTTTTGCCCATATTCCCAGCCTGCTAGATTACCAGGAATCGCTAGGGGAAAATTCCCTAAGGCGAAGTGAATTGGAAATTGGTTGGCCCAAGTTTTGGAGTAACTAAATTTGGGGAATTTTGGGATATTCGCCTGGTCATATCCATTGGGGATCAATCCAGACAGATACTTAAGATCTCATTGGGTGGAGTTGCTGACGAAATAGGGGCGTCTGATAGTGATTAACTATCAGGTGTACCAATTGGGATTGGTCAGGTTTCATCACCGACTGATAAGGAATGAATAGCAAGTTGTGAGGCGAGTGATGCCGCCTGCAACTAGTGAATCGATATGTTGGTATGTGACCTGTTTTAATGAGTAATAAATCCCATTAACTAATCAGGTCGCTAGCCAAATATGGTTTGTTCAAATGGATTGAGAGGAAAACATTAAGGACACGTTTTCTGACTCTTTCTGTTTAGGTCTCAAGGATGTCCTTGATGGAATCCTAGCCAAGATGGGGAAGACCATCGCTGCCAAGATGAGGAAGGGTGATTCAACAGCAACGGCTGCGTTTCATTGAAGAGGAGTCAACTGAGGGTCAGATGACCGAATCCCCACTATAGATTCCCTAGAATTCACTTATAATAAAAAACAGATAATATAACAGTATTTTATCAATATAGTTTTCGTCCAGTATATAGTTTATGTAGTAAACTAATATCAGCTTTCAATAGTTCTATTCCTCTTAAGGATACTATTGCTCTGTGCAATAATTGGGAGACTCTTAGGGAAAAGAGTAAAGATCTGAGTTAGGAACTAAAGAAGAAGGAGAAACAATCGGGGATTGCTGCCAACAGTGTGTTGGACCAAAGAGACTATCACCAGAGAATCTCAGAGAAGATTGGGTTGGACAGAATGAGGGAAAAATCCCTAGATCATGACATCTCAAGTATTTCAAGCGGGAATACTGGCCAAGCGTTGGGCTGAGATATAAGTATTCACACTCAACTATGGATAATAGTCATCATACTATTATAAACTGATAATCTAATATACTATATAATTCAGACAAAGTGCACAAGGAACCAAACCTGTGCAGTAATAAGTTTAATGGGGTTTTTTGCTGACAAAAATCAATCCAAGTAAATTTTTACAAGTTGGTGCTCACTACAGGGGTGTAGTTGAGTTAAAGAATTTATAAGAATGCTGTACAAAGACAAGATACGTAAACTGTGGATGGAGTTAGCCACTGTGAATCAGAATGACCTAAATTCAGTAGATCATTTGGAATTCGCAGCCTTGGATGAATGAGTCACCAAGATGGAGGAAGGGATCAATAATGTTGCGAGTTTCAGAAATGAGTTACTTAGGAAAGTAACTTCCTTTAAAGAAGAAAGAAGGGGACCTCATTTGAGAGGTCTTAAATCTGAAAACAGAGTGAGAAGTGGATTGTGTTCATTTGAGAAATTTCAGCACTGACATAGAACGACTGATCAAACAGGTGGAGAAGATTAAAACTCACAATTTTTAGTTGTGAGTCATATATGGCAAGCGATGCTGAAGAAAGAAGTCCTTGCATGATAAAAGGGAACTTGAATACCCCAAGGAACATGGCACCCGCTTTTGCTACCATTTTGGAAATGATGCCTGAAGTCACTCCTCAAGTGAGCTGAGTGGCTGAACCTAGAGAATTGGCTAGAGATATCTCAGAGGAATTTAAGGCAACGCCAAAATTGCCAACGTTCCATCAGGATAACGCCCTAGTATTTTTTTGACTGTTTGATATGACCATGTATGGCTACAGGGATCGTCAAAAGGCGTTGATGGTCATAAATTGCCTAGACACTGACTGTTAGAACTTAGTGTTACCTCACCTAGAGGGGGACAGCTGGTTTTATGTGGAGGCAAAGGCAATCATCATAATAGAACTTAGGAGTCTGATGCGCATGTCAAAGTGCAACCAGGAGTTTATGGGAATCCAGTTCCATAAAGATGAGTCCTTAGTAAGCTTTGTGGATTGGTTCTACCAGGAGTCGCAGATCCTGGTTTGAGCGAAAGTACTGTATGAATTAAATGCCAGATTCACCTTACAAGTGGCCCTTCAGCCCTATCATGATTTGCATTGCATAATGTCTTCCATTTTTTCAATGGAATTAACTATCTCTCAAATGGTAGATAACTTGAAGATTTTGGGAACAACATTTGATGTCCCAAATAGAAGTTTCAAATCTAGTCCAGTGCACAATATGAATCCCATGAAGGGAAACAAAGGAGCTAAAGAGACGAATAACCAAACCATGCTGGAGAATAAGCCCAAAGTATTCAGACGGTTGAATAAGAAGGAAAAGGTCTGCTACCAATATGGTTGCAAAGGAAATTTCGCCATGCACTGCAAGAAGCTGAAGGATCGAATCAACGTGGTCCAGGCGAAAGAGTCAGCTGCAACCAAGGAATTGGGAAAAGGGCCCACAGCCTAGACGGGGAACAGTCAAGAGTTGCAGAGAATCCTGTTCCTCCTGACATCATGACCGAGGAAATTGATATCATTGATCTGGTTATGGATGATGACATACAGGATCAGTTATATCAAGTGGTCAATTTGGATGTAAATGCAGTGACCAGATCCAGGGTGAAGAGAACTGACCCTGAGATAATCAAGGAAGTTGCTCGGCCGTATGCCCCACATTTGGCGGACAAGATTTGAACCGCTGAGAATCCTGAGAATTATCTGAAGTACAATTAGATGAGGCCAATCTGTCATTCCCCCTCAGCGTGATAAAGAAATCATTTCCTGATTTAACGGCGCAAATTATTCACAACCTCAATTCAGCTAATTATGCTGCTATACACTTAGTAAACACTATATTACAATACTCTGAGTGTATGTATATAGACATACAAGTGAATTGAGTGCAGGTGAGGGCGATTGTTGACAGCAGAGTACCCATCAACATTTTCTCAACTAAGCTGATAAAGAGGATGAAGATTTTACCGGACTTGGAACATAAGAAGGAATATGGGACAGCTGGGAAAAACACCACCATCTCCTGTGGAGCGTATAGCACTTTGCCACTATAATTTTGGTCATTGGTAGTATCTGCGCCAGCAATAGATTTGGCCAACCAAATCTATGACATTCTGATTGAAATGGAGTTTCTATGCAAGTACAGAGTTAAATGTAACATTGAGGATAATACGTTGACCATATTGGGTCAAGCGTTATCATTGGTATTTCAGAAGGATGGTGAAGCTCCGTTGTATAGGAGAAACAACTTCATCATTCTAACATACAATGACAGCATTGTCCCAATTCAATACCAATTAGTGGGTCGGAAGCATTTAGAAATGTCAACAGAAATCCTAGAGAACTGGGGAATTCCACTGAGGATCAAGAATGAGAAGACCATACCGCCAGTATCGCAGATGATAGTCAACATTGGGTTGACCTTGGAGATACCTGAGCTGTTGTATGAGGAGGTTGGAAGCCCCTGGAAGAAGTTCAAAGTGGAGCCTTGGGCGGCTCCTGGGATAATAATGCCGGGCCATAGAGAAATTTGATTTCTCCTAGTGAATTTAGTTAAAACTTATGAAGATCCGGAAGAATCAGATCATCACATTTGTTCATCTGATCCTGATGGCCAAATTGAGGAAATTCCATGGTTTTGGGACTCTTGATGAGATGGGATTACTGGCCGGGGTAACTGAGAGCATCAACCTATTGGTTGATTGAGAGCGATTAGCTGATCTGTCAGAAGGCCAGCAAGAGGAGGTGCTCGAATTATTTGAAAAGTATCAGGAAGTTTTCGCTCAGGATGACCACGATTTGTGATGCACAAGTGATGTGATCCACAAGGTCAACACTGGGGAAAATTTGTTAATAAGGATGAGACTGATCCAATGATTGAAAGCAGCCAAAGCAGTAGTGGAAGATGAAATCAGCAAACTAGTGAAGTATGGGCTTCTAGTGCCATAGTCAAGTCCCAGGGTGAGTCCAATTCTAATTGTGAAGAAAAATGGAGGCTCCAACTGGGTGGTAATCAATTACTGAAATCTGAATAAAATTATGAAAGAAGGATTCATATACCCTACCAAGGACTAAAGATGCGCTAGACTAATTGGGAGAAGCAAGTATTTCTCTGTGATGGATCTGATCTTAGGCTATTGGCTTTTGACTTGCCAAAGAAGACCAGGAAAATGCGTGATTATTACTGCGCAGGGGCTATACCAACTGATGAGGATGCCCCAGGGTCTATGTAATGCGCCTGCAACGTTCCAGAGGGCATGGAAGCTATACTGAGCGATTTGAAGTTGTCATGTTTCTTAATATACTTGGATGATATAAATGTGTTCAGTAGGACGTTTACTGATCACCTATACCACTTGGAAGAAGTATTCAAGCGACTTTCCAAAGCTAACTTCAAGATTAAGACAAGGAAGTGTCACTTCTTTAAAAAAGAGTTGTAATATCTGGTATTCGTGATCTACTCTAGTGGATTGCAGCCACAAACCCAGAAGATAGAAGCCATAGAGCGAATGGCTGTACCAAAGAGCGTCCAAGACATCCAAGTGTTCCTTGGGATGGTCGGATACTACAGAAGATTTATTTGGGACTTTACCAAATAGCTGAGCCCTTATTCCATATGTTGAGGGATCCGAAAAAAGGATTCATATGGAATGAAGAAGCCCAGGAACCTTTTAATGAGCTACGCCAGTAATTAATAGATTCTCCAATTCTGAAATATCTGAATTTCAATCGAGAGTTTGTTAACCAAACTGATACTTCGTTGATGGCAATTGGCGCCATACTAAGCCAAGTAGATGAACTTGGGGACAAACATCCGGTGGCATAAGTGAGCTGGACACTCTTAGCCGCTGAGAGGAACTACACTGTAACTGAAAATGAATGCCTTGCAGTCATTTACGCATGTAAGCAGTTTTGGTTGTATATCCATGGAACGCACTTTAAAGTGGTGACAGACCTCTTCTCGTTGTGTTGGCTCCACAATTTAAGATAACTAGAAGGATGACTGGACCAATGGGCACTTAAGCTACAGGCTTATGATTACAAGATTGTCCACTGAGTGGGGGCTTCTCACCAGAATGCAGATGGCTTATTGAGGTTACCAATGGTCCAGATGGTATACCCACAGGCAGATGAGCTATTCCAGAGAATGATTGAAGGAAGAATTGAGGATGAGCCTTGAGAAATCCAAGGTGTGCTTTCAAAACCGATGGAAAACACCAAGATCATGGATGGACAAGTGTTTAAGACGATCAATGGGAAGAGTTTATTATTCCCAAAGCCATCGGAAAGAGCAGCTATTGTACAAGCCACTCATAAGGTTGTCAGGCATGGAGGCCTGAGAAAAACGATTGCTAATATTCGCCAGTACTACTGGGAGTCAATCAACTACAATTCGTGAACTATCTAGCCTTTGTGTGGAGTGCCAGCTGCACAAGCCACATAAGAATACAATTGGATACTGACTGGTCTGCCCTGTATTTTGCCCGGCATACAGTGTCCATTGATGTAATGGGACTGTTGACAATGAGCACAGGGGGAGTCAAGTACATAATAGTTACCATCAATCATCTGATGGGATGGGTCAAGATGAAGGCCCTGGCAAAAGTAGATGCTACCAGTACTGTGAGATTCATCCTGGATCAAGTAATATATAGACATGGATGTCTGCAGGTCCTGCTTAGTGATAATGGGACAAACTTCACATTTCATGTGATCCCAAGGTTGAGTGAGATAATGGGGATAAGAGGAGTCATGTCAGTACCCTACAGGCCAGAGACGAATGGACTGGTAGAAAGAGTGAATGGAGCGCTGGCCATGACGTTGAGGAAGCTGGTCGCAGGAAGAACTTTCACGTGTGGAATGTACCTGAGTTTGGTGACGTACACCTACAATATCATTCATCATATGGCAACGGGAAAAATGCCATTTGAATTATATGGGAGAAAGGCCGCGTTGCCACCAATTTTATGTTCAGTGGTGGAACTAACATTGGGGATGAGTGCCAAACAGTACTTGAACTGACTGACAACTATCCTGTTTGATATGCAATTGCAAGCATTTGATACTACATTGAAGAAAAGGATACAAGTGAAATCAATGGACAATAAGAACCAACCGGCCTTAGCAGAATGTCAAATAGGCAAAAGAGTAGCCTATTGTGATATGCACGATTTCAGAAGAAGAAACAAACTAGACACGTTGTGGTTGGGTACATTTGAAGTTATTTCCAAGATGGTGACTGATGCTTACTCCATCAAGAATCTCTTGGATGGAAGAGTTGTGAATAGAGTCCATGCTAAGTATCTGAAGCAATGGATCGATGAAAAAATGAAAAGAGTTCCCAAAGGACTGATGAACCATTAAGTTGGTCATGTCCGGATGATTAGGTAAGTCCAAAAAAAGGACTCTGAACCAATTTAGATGGTTAAGTCCAAAAGAAGGACCTCTGAACCATAGAAAACTGACAGGTTTAAGTACCCCAGGACCCATTTTGGGGAAAAATAAAAATATGGACCGCTGAACCTAACAAGGTCAAGTCACAGGGAAAAAAGAAGAATAAAAATAAAAAATTGATAAAAGATATTGGAAAAATATATTATAAACCGCACAGAAGAAACTAATAAAGTTTTATAATTTTTATTTTTATCACTTTTCCTTGATATGGGGATGATTCCACCTATGTTGCCTCTAGGGGGAGGGAGGATGGATCACAGTAGGAATGAACAGCCCATCAAAATCAATGTGAGATCAGATGATAGTGAGGGTTAGACCTAAATAAAACCACGTTCTTTGAGCAGACGCAGAGTCCTACGAGAAAGTGACTAGGGGAAGGGAAATTGAAATGTTGGATGAAGCCAATTAAGAAACCCCAGAGTGGGGAGGAAAGCAACAATTTAAGAAGAGGCAGTCAGTAAATAACCCTGAGTAATCCTGATATGGTACCGGAGCTAGAAGATTAGCCTTGAGCGCCTGATGATGGGCTTCATCAAGAACACTGGGCATATGGGCCATCAGTGAACAAGGGATGCTTGATGGTGGTACCTGAATTATGCCCCCTACTAACACCATCAGCGGAAGATAACAATGGGAAGCGCCAGAGATGAGATAGTCATGTAGGGAGCGAATGGCATTCTGCAAGCAATGACTATAAGCTTCTCAGAAGCTGAAGATGAAGGAATGATGTAACCTGAGAGAGGCTGGAAGCTTCATGGACCAAATTTGAAGAACTTGGCCAGCAAAGCGAAGAGCATAAGCGGCAGTATCCTGATCTAGGATGTTCTCAAGATCAGAGGGATTCAGCGCTAGGGACAAAGCCTCAGTGACTTGGGCCTGGAGTTCAGCTTAGGGGAGCTCAAAATGAATAATGTTACCAATGGTGAGCTCGGTAGCCAAGACAGCGGGTTTTTAGTATTGTCCAAGTCAGAAGAGGAACTCAGGAAGCAGGTCCAACTTGGCAAGAAAAGAACAATCAAGAGCGAAATACATAATATCCAGAGCATCCACGATGATGGTCAGTGCATCAGCGAAAGGAACTGAATTAAGGAGAGTTTCAAAATCCAACTCTTGAATTGACAATAGAGGAAGAATCGGCTGAGAGTTGTTCAAAATGATTGCAAGCCTGGTTTTGGAGGGATTGGTTACTATTTCTGGTAATTTGATGGAAGGACTAGCTGCTGGTGGTAGACTAGGCATATGATTACTGGAAGGACCATAGAAGAGGTTCCGTCATACACCCTGACTCATCTGCTGGAAGAGATGAAGATCTTAATTAGAAACTACTTAGAAGCTGCTGGTATTGCGACTTGGAATTTGACATATGAGCTGGATAAGAGGGGGATGTCAAACTTATATGGAAGTCGACATTATGCACTCTACAATCCATTAAGCTCCAATTTTGGAGAAATTAATCTCAAAATTAATGGGATAAGCTCTCCAAGAGAAGAATTAGGAATGAATTAAGCCAAGAGGCTATGAGAGAAATAACAAGGGCGAATAAAAATAAGTATTTTTAATTGGGCCATGAAATAAACATCGATGGCAAGATTCTCCTGTCTAGGATGAGGAGAAAATCAGGAAATCAAGGACGCTGGACCAAAAATCCTGAATATTACAGCGGGTTATATGCCCTGATGAGGAAAACCAGATCCCAGGACTAATATTTTCTATAAGCAAATTTATCAGATCAGCACAACAGTAGATCATGGGGACTGCGCTCTGAATAAGCAAGCGAGGAGGAAGAGGAAGAATTCTGTATGCCAAAGGTCATCCCAAGCAGTGTTGAATATTGACAATTGTACTCCACTTGAGCCAACAAAGTATTCAACTGCATGTTAAAGTGGTGCTCTCATGCCCCAGTCCTTTTCTCGCTGGAAATCTAGGCAAGAGTGGGGATGTGTTGGGATTTTTGCCCATATTACCAGCCTGCTAGATTATCTGAAATCGCTAGGGGAAAATTCTTAAGGCGAAGTGAATTGGAAATTGGTTGGCCCAAGTTTTGGAGTAACTACGTTTGGGGGATTTAGGATATTCACCTGGTCATATCCATTGGGGATCAATCCAGATGAATACTTAAGATCTCATTGGGTGGAGTTGCTGACAAAATAGGGGCATTTGATAGTGATTAACTATCAGGTGTACTGATTAAGATCAGTCAAATTTCATCACCAACTGGTTAGGAATGAATAGCAAGTTGTGATGTGAGTGATGCCGCCTGCAACTAGTGAATCGATCTGTTGGTATGTGACCTGCCTTAATGAGTAATAAGTCCCATTAACTAATCAGGTCGCTAGCCATATGATTCAATTGGATCGAGAGTAAAACGTTATAGACGCGTTTTCTGACTTTTTCTGTTTAGGTCTTGAAGATGTCCAATAATGGAATCCTAGCCAGGATGGGGAAGACCATCGCTGCTAAGACAAGGATGGGTGATTCAATGGCAACGGCTGCCATTTCATTGAAGAGGTTTCAACCAAGGGTTAGATGACTGAATCCCCACTAAAATTCCCTATAATACACTTATAATAAAAAACAGATAATATAACAGTATTTTATCAATATAGTTTTCATCCAGTATATAGTTTAAGTAGCAAACTAATATCATCTTTCAATCGTTCTATTCTTCTCAAGGATACTATTGCTCTGTGCAATAATTGGGAGACTCTTAGGGAAAAGAGTAAAGATCTGAGTTAAGAACTAAAGAAGAAGGAGAAACAATCTGGGATTGCTGCCAACAGTGTGTTGGACTAAAGAGACTGTCACCAGAGAATCTCAGAGAAGATTGGGTTGGACAGAATGAGGGGAAAATCCCTAGATCATGACATCTCAAGTATTTCAAGCGGGAATACTGGCCAAGCGTTGAGCTGAGATATAAGTATTCACACTCAACTATGGATAATAGCCATCATACTATTATAAACTGATAATCTAATATATACTATACAATGCAGACAAAGTGCACAAAAAGCCAAACCTGTGCAGTAATAAGTTTAATAGGGTTTTTTGCTGACAATAATCAATCCAAGTAAATTTTTACACCTGTTATCCTCATTCTGTTTTTGGTTAATTTTGGATCTAGACTCATCTGGACCCTCAACTTCCACCAAAACGAGAGAGGGAATCAGAGGGAAGCGCTTTACAATTTAAGGAAATATTACTAGTTGCAAACGTGGTATTTATAGGGGAAGCCACGGGTGACATCATCTTGGTGGAATCATCTGAAAACTTTAATTTAGTCTCAGGATAGACCCTTGTTCAGCTTCAAGTTCAGAAGAACTCAAAGGTTCAGAAGGATAAGATCTCTTTATTTTGAGAGACACGCGCAACTTTTTGGCTTCTGTATTTATAGGGTTTGATCCAGGTGAACACATGACGGCCAAATTACCTTGCCCCTTTCAGGGTGGGGTGGGGAAACCACCTCAAAGGGCTTCATCATTATGATTGAAGTTGGAAGGGGGTGACTGCCAAATTGGGGAGTTTCACACAGATAGGTATAAGGCCAAATGGATAAATGATGTTTTAAATTCATTGGGAAATGGTAAAGCCTGGGCTTTTTTGCAGAATTAATTTAAATATACTTTCACCAGCTGGTCCACTTGACGCAGCAAAAAGAACTCATAGAAAGAACAGATGGATGCTCTGTCAGGATGACTTTGCTCCAAGATCTGCTCCAAGCTCTCCACTGATTGCCACAAGAGCGTATGAGCGCGGAACACTGCAAAAACCTAGTCAGCTGCATCTGGAGACAGCTGGTACAACAAAACTACACCCTGCGAAAGTGGATGTGAACCAGACAAATTATTATTTTCCAAAGAGGATTTTGGCTCAAGAGAAGCTGTGACAGATCGTGGCCAGCTGGATCTGCACATCAACCTCATAAATATCAGTTAAAATTCATGCATAAATTTGGAGGTCAGATTTCAGAAGTTGGACCAATCATGAGAACCACTCATAATGAAAATCATGGGTAAGAATTTGGGGATTCATGAACAAGGATTGATCCAGCATATTGAATGAAAGGTATCTCAAATCCTCTGAGTTAACATTATGTGGGACTCGAGATTGGCATGTGCAAAAGTGTGGTTATTGCATGAAAGTCTAATTTAGAGTTTAATATATTAAACTCATGAGTAATGCTTTCAAAATGAGAAAATGGCAACTGCAAATACAGTTTCGCTTTCTCAATTGGGAAAAACACATTTAAAGTTTAAGTCTGCTTGCTCAAAAAAGAAGTTTTTATTTTTATAAGAAATTTATTCAAGGTAACTTAAACCATGAGCTCAGCAAGTGAGATAGGCCAGGCTTTAGCCTCGTTCTTGGCACTATCATGGGGACAGGCCTTACTGCTTGCTTTCAGCATTTTTGGGACTCTAGTCCACAAATGCGTTGGGAATTTGGGACATAGCACATAGGCGAGAGGTTGGTTCTCTGAAGGACTATCAGTCATGTGGTCAGTGACATGGCTGGTGCTGCCCAACTCATTTGTCACATATTGGCAAGAACATGTGTGTTACAGAAGCTAAGGCCTGTTAAATTTTTGTTTAAATCTCAGAAGAAAGATGAGGAATTGCAACAACAGGATCACAAAAAGTCTGAGACCACCAGGTACGAGCAGGAAGGGTGGGCACTTCCCAATTGGTAGTTGCAAGAATAACGCCAAGATGCACCAAAACGAAACCAAATGAGAAAACTGTGGTGAGCACCATCATGGCAGTGAAAAACAGCCAGCGCACCCAATTTACGCATAACAAAAGTCCAACATGGATAATTCTAATGCACATATAATATAAGGGTTAGTTGACTAATGTCAAGAGAGTGTCTGTAACTCTCTCGTTCCCAGAAAGGTGGTGTGGGATGCAAACCCACACTTCTAGGAAACTAGTCATTAGGAAAATGGGAAACAAGGCACCTCAAATGGTGCCAGTACATAAGGGACCCAAGGCAAGGGTGTAAGGCGTGGTATACAATACCAGGTAAGTGAGAAACAACACAACTTGAGTGGACCCCAGAGGGGAGTCCATAATCAAGTGTAAATAGGTGCTAGGAGGCTTGGGTGCCTCGATCTGGAGGGGACCTAAGAGGCCCAAAGGAGCACCTGAGACTTTCTTTATTTGGGATAGTATGTAGTGGCCAACATAGTTGGAGACTTCCTCGAAGAGGTCCTCACCAAAGTTCGCCCAAGGAACCATAAAGAAAACGTAAAAACGGGTAAGTTTATTTGTGAGAAGTCAACCAACAAGGAGTGTTGGTCACAAAAACCATATTTAAACAGAGTCGGGGTAATTATGGGTCTGCAGAAGTGGGCACAAGCCTTGACGCTATAATAGGCAAATGCTCCCATCTTATTTGGTAGAATACACCAAAACTGTCTTCATTCAAGTGATTTATTGAAGTTGTATTCTACCCAAACTCATAATTTCATAACTTGATCAGGTTTGAACCCCCCATTCTACAATTAACTGAATTGAATCATCTTTGTTTGTTATGTAGATCGTCCATTTTAACGTCTGGGCCAATACAAGGGGCTGGTCTTTTTGCACCACTCTAGTACCAATTCTGGGCATATTTGGATTGTACCCCAGCGTTGGTCTAGTGTGCTTGAGGTCAGGGAGATCCTGAAGTTTCACCTTCTAGGCATCCTGTCACCCATCCTTATCCTTGTAGTTTGTTCCCACTATCAAGTCACTCAACCTTGACAGGAGAGTACAAACCCTGAGAAATATATCTAAAGCTTTTTATGCAATTTTTAAGATGACCCCAAAAACACCTATCATTAGTCAGGTTGATAAGCATATATCACCTGCCACAGTAGTGATGAAAATTTTTGAATACACCACAATTGCTTATGTATACAAAGATAACACACCATCATTTTTATGCCTACTTGAAATGATGTTCATATATGGTGACTGACAAAAAGCAGTAACTGTGATGAACTTCTTAGACACTGAATGTCAAAATATGTTGTTGCTCCATCTCAGCGGGGACAATTGGATGCACAGAGACGCCAAAGAAGCTATAAAGACTGAGTTTGGTAGTCCTATGCATATGGTTAGCCATAGAAAAAAGTTTATGGGAATTCAGTTAAAAAGGACAAACATTAGTCGCTTTTGCCAGCCAATTTATGAGTAATCACAAATCCTGGCTGGTGCAAAAGTATTATCAGACTTTGATGCACATATAGCAATGCAAAAAGCGCTTTGCCCTACAGAGATATACACTGCATTATAGTTTTTGGCACTTGAAAAAAAGACTTCCACATTGCAGATGGTAAAGTATCTTAAGATGTTAGAAGCAACATTTTAAGAACCCTATGAAACCTGCAAAGACATTTCCACCCAACCTCAGAATACAGTGAAATTTGATGAATCTCCTAAGGAACAACAGAATTGAGCCATGATGGGAAATAAGCCCAAAGGACAAAATGATTGGTTAACCTTAAAACTGTTGTCATCAATGTGGAAAACTTGGGCGTGTAGTCATTCAATGTTGGTATAATAATTCTTTAGAAAAAAGTCTCTCTGGTTCAGGCTAAATAAAAGGAAACTAGCTAGATTTTGAAGGAGCCAGCAGTCTAGAATCATAACAATATATCACTGTAAATAAAACCTGCTCCCCTTGACATACTAAGGATGACCTTGATATTTCTGATCTATGTGTAGATGAAGACACAACTGATCCACTCCACCAAGTGGTTACTTTGAATGTAAATGCAATTACCCTAGAAAAGGTGAAGAGATTAGACCCTAAAATATTTAAAGAAGATGCTTATCCATATGCTTCTTAGTTGGCAGATAAAAACATACCTGCCAAAGGTACCAAAGAACTACTTGTTGATATTCCAATATGACTGGACGATAAAAAATAGTTCTGGCGGATTGTAATTTAGATTTGAAGCAAGACACAAGATTGATCAATAGATTATATCGATGTGATTTTAGTTCAAAGCAATTATGGTTTAGCAAATTAAGAGAATTCCTCCAAAGCCTCAAAGTTTGAATGAAACCTTAAATTGTAGTGAATATGGAATTACTAAGCGGAGTGTGCTGAATCTTCCAAGGAATACTGATGATTAAGAGTTGAGCGTGAGAGTGAGAAGGAGGAGGGTTTTTATGAAGAAAGGGGGTAGTAGGAAGAATAAAGTGAGCAGCCAATATGTTGATAATTAAAATTATTAGTATTTTTGGGTCAATAGCTCCTTATTAAATGCTTTATTATTATCAAGGGCCAGCAGGCCTCATATTGCTCGTCTATTACTCATTGGGTTTTACCCTTTGCAACCAGTTTGGCGGAATCAACCTAATATGCCAAAAGTTAACTCTACTCAAGACAAAATTGACAATGCAAACATTTTTTCTTCATAAAAGTTTGATCAATAGATCCTTACTTGATTTATCCATAAGAATTCATACTTAAGTTAAAGCAAATAATGCTGCTATATACTCAGTAAACACTTTATGACAATACTCTGAGTGTACATATGTGGACATTATAGTCAATTGAATAAGAGTATGGGCAATAATTAACAGTGGTACAATCATTAAGATTATAATAACTAAGTTGAGGAATCTAATGAAGATAAATCCAGATCTAGAGCACCAAAAGGAATATGAAATTACTAGACTGGATACCATGATATCTTGTGGAGCATACAGTGGGTTGCAGCTTTGTTTTGATCACTGGTGGTATCAGCTCCTGCCATAGTATCAACAAATCAAAATTATGGCGTCCTCATTGGAACAGTATTCTTGAGAAAGTATGGTGACAAATGCAATTTTGAGGAATATACCCTAACAATTTTGGGGCAAGCCATGCTCTTTGTATATTAGTAGAAAGGAGAATCTTCGCTTATGATGAAGAATAATTTTTTATCTCTAATTTACAATGATGGCATAATCCCATCTAATAAAAGTTGGTTGATTGAAGATTCTAGAAAATGTCAACGCAGATTATTTTAACCGTGGGATACTGTTAAGGAAAAACGTGACAAAGACCATTACACAGGGTATGCAAATATCAGTTAACTCAGGGTAATGTTAGAAATTCCAGAACAATTGTACATTGAAGTCATCGCCCCATGGAGTAAATCAAGACTGGAGTCTTGGGTAGCGCCAGAGGTATAATGCCAGGACATAGTGAAATCTGAGTACTAATGGCTAATCTCAGCAAAAAAAACATATAAAAGTGAAAAATTATTTGTTACCACATCTGTGCATTTAATCCAGACGGTTGAGATTAGAGAGTTACATGACTTTAGAATGCTAGCAGAGATGGAATTACCAGTGGATGCTTCTGAAAGCTTTAGCATACTGGTCAAATGTGAGCAACTGGATGGTTTATCAATACACTAGCAAAAAATAGTGCTACAATTATTTAGAAAATATTAAATGATATTTGACCAGGACTACCATGACCTTGAATGCGCTATAATGTGATCCATAAGGTTGATACTGAGGGTTATCTGCTGATACAAATGTAACATGTCTACAGGTCCAAGGCTGCTAAAGCAGTAGTCAGTGAAGAATTCATTAAAACAATCGAGCATGGGCTCATCATACTGTTGACAAGTCTATGAGTGAGTCCACTCCTAATTGTGAAGAAAAAGAAATGGATCAAAAAAGTGTGGTGATGAATACCACCTTTTGAATAAAGTCATCAAGAAGGATTTTATCCGCTGCTGAGGATAGATGATGAACTCAATTACCTAGTGGAGGCCAAGCTTTTTTTGGCAATGGATTTGATCTTGGGGTATTGGCAGATAGACTTTCCAAAAGAAGATCAAGAGAAGAGTTCAATAATTACCGCACAAGGATCATACCAGCTTACAAGAATTCCTCAGGGATTGTGTAATTTACTGGCATTTTTTCAGATGCTGATGGATTCTATCTTGAGTGACATAAAATTGTCTTGCATTTTGGTATACTTGGATGACATCAACGTTTTCACCAGGACATTCACTAATCATCTGGAACACTTAAAAAAATTGTTTAAACGCCTAACAATGGCAAATTTGAAGATCAATCTAAGGAAATGCCTTTTCTTTTTGAGTGAGCTTAAATATTTTGGCTTATGATAAACTCTGACAGATTACAACCACAGCTTCAGAATAATGGCCATTAAGTAGCTTTTAATCATGAAAAGTGTTCAGACATAAAAGTCTTTCTTGGGATGGTCAACTATTATTGCCAATTTATCAAAGATTTTTCCATAATTTCAAAACAAATATTTCACTTGTTGAAGGATTTAAAACAGGATTCATGCGGAATGAGGAGGTCAATGATCGTTCAAAAGATCAGAAGATATCTAATGTCTATTCCTGTTCTAAATACCCTAATTTTAATCAGGAGTTTATAATTAAGACTGATGCCTCATTAACGGCAATTAGAGTCATTTAAAGTCAAGAAATGATGATGGGGAAGAGCATATGGTGGCATACGTTTTGAACATTAATACCAGCAGAAATGAAATACATTGTGACAGAGCTCAAATGCCTCGTGGTGATATATGCCAGCAAACAACTTTGAATGTATATTCATGGGACACAATTTAGATTGTGACTGACCACTTGTCTCTATGATGCTTCCATAACTTTAAAGAACCAGTGTAGTGAATGGCTTAATGGGTTTTAAAACCTGAAAGCCTATAATTTTGATATTATACACCAAGCAGGAGCAGTACATAAAAATGCTGACAGATTATCAAAAGTATCTGCCATTCAATTTGTATACCCACAAGCAGATGAATTATTCCAATGGATGATCAAAGGGAATATCAGGGATGAACCCAGGTGATTCAAACTTTGGTGAAGAAAGTGTGGAAAATACCAAGATGAAGAATTGACTGCTTTATAAGTCAATTAATGGAAAATGGTACTTATTAACTAAACTGTCAGAACAATCAAATAATCATTTAAGCCATGAACAAAGTCATAGGGCATGAAGTCTTAAGAAAACAATAGATCATCTTCGCCAGTCTATTACTGATAAATGATCAATTTCGATGTAGTGAATTTGTCACAAATCCAGCTAATGAAATTAAGACTAGCCTGCCAGTTGGGGTGCGTTAACACTCAGAATGAGAACCAGAATGCCAGGGACATAGCTGTCCATATGACTTGATAATGAGCAGGAAGAGAAGTGATTTTGGGACAGTGGCTGATGACCACCATTACCACCATACATATCAACAACCAAGCTGCGGATGCCATGGTGGCCACAGATTCTGCCACTGTTAGTTCTTTTAGGCCCACAGGGGGTCCAAAATTCGCTGTGGTGCCACAGTTTGTTAAGAATGTGGTGAAGTTATAAAACTTCATCAAGCGGGGAGAAATGGTCTCCAAAAGCAAATGTACATCTGATTCCAGATGGCATCCAAAAATGGGGACATCCCCCAAGAGGCAACTAAGTCAAAATCTACATTTGAGGTAAGAGGGAAGCAATGCGGTGATGATAGCCACTAGGACCCAGTCATTGTATACCCTGGAAACATGGGACTTTAGTAGGCAGTGACTATCAAAAGTGATAAAATTTAAACTGGAAGTTTCTGAGCGGAAAATGTTTAATTTTCAGAGTTGCAAAATTGAACAACAACTGTACCTGTGGGGATGTTTGCTTTATGTACTAAGGGTCTTGGGGAATAATCTATTTTGCATGAGCCAAGGGTAGCATGAACTAATTCATTTCCTGCGGATCAGGATTTTGCAACTAGTTTGACGCCAGGTCAGTCTTGCACTGAACAGCTGACTCTCTCTCTCTCAAATTTTGCCACTAAATATCCCTCACAGAATTATTCCACTTGGCAGGTCAGTGACACTTTGTCCGACGGATGACTAGTTGCACCCAAGGCCAGGTCACATAGGCAATCCTATTAGTTATGAACAAATTTAGTGCCCTGAACCCACTGGGGTTAGACCCACCTCTTTTAGTGGAAGAGAAACGCCCTGGTGGGGTTTCAAACCTGTGTCATACTGCAAACAGCTCAATTCTGATGCACCTTAATCTATTTAAATTAATGGCCCCTTCATCAGGACCTGAAATCATTGCAGGGGAGAGAGACCACCACATCCTCTTTGGTGGTGGACTCTCACTGCAGCCACTCTAACACCCCTAATATGCTGCGCCAATTCTTAGGTGGTAAGGTAAAGAAGAAAGGGGGCAACTTTAAAGGGGTATGCCATTACCCACCTCTCATTCACATGGGCAAATTTCCCTGTGTCATATGGGACAGCTTCCTTCTTAACCTCTTCTATGTGCAGAATAGAAATTCCTCCTGATTGAGGCACAGGATATGCTCCCCAGACTTACAAAAGGGTTATATAAAATTTTACTAATCTCATCAATGAACGGAGATGATTTAGTAAATTTGATTATAGTCATGATGGTAACTTTTGGGAAGCTGTGTACCTTTTAAACTTTCATGATTGCGTCCCTCTTCAGATCTCCTGTTTACTGCACAGGTTTTTGATAAGTGCGCTGTATGAATTGCTAATAATTAATTAAATAAGGTAGTAATAGTATGAAGACTATTACTCTAGTTGAATTCTTTATAGCCAAGTTGAATATTGAGTACAACACTAAACAAGTGCTCGTCCTTCTAATATTTGAAGGTTCTTCTGGAATGTCAGGGAACTTCTCCCTCTTCCTTCTGGTAGAGCTTAACCTAGTATTAGGTTCAAAGGTTTTTCTCTTATCTCTAGATGCAGAGTCTGTGGAAATAGCAATAAAATAGACAAAGGATCTCTTTATTTACACTCCAATCTCAAGAGTAAAATATACACTAAATATATGATAGTCTAAAATATAGAGTATTTAATATGAAGGTATCTTTCCATCTGATATTTTAATCAAAAACAAGGTAATTTATAAGGGAATTATTGCCTAAATCTTCTGCTGGCACCCCAATTAGAAATGACAGCCATTACTGTCGAACTAACCCTCCATAGTCATAATGTCATGAAAACGGCATAAGAAGTTTAGACCTGCCTGCCAGTTGGGATGCGTAAGCACCCAAAAAGCAAGCTAGAATGCCAGAGGCATTGCTGCACATACAACATTGTATGGAGTTATGAATTGGGAAATGATAAATAGTTGGTGTAGGGCAATTGTGAATAGTAAACCGAAAATAGACCAAATGGAGACAAACCCAGACACTGGGGGCCTTGCTACATGGGGTTGCACCACTGGGATAGTCTAAATGGGGTTACCAGTAGGTGGGTTCAATAACCTGAAGAGACAAGGGGGCAGATACTTGCTTGAAAATGGTGGATGTAAGGCCACAAGATTCCAGTATATTGATAACTTATAGTCAAAATAAGGGGTTAAATTGCCAGAGTTATCTGGCTCTCTGAATTCAGTTGACAATGGTGGGATTCATAGTAATCGTCAAAACTGGTAGAGCCTATCCAGTATAGGGACCAACAGGCCACCATAGTAATGCCATCAGAACTACAGCCAGAAGGATATCAATAAAATAAAAATTGATAGTTTTTTAGTGGCAGAAATTTATTGAAAGGAAAATAAAGAAAATTGAACACAATTTTCTCAGTGTGATGCAACTGATTAAATAGTAGTCAATTGATGCAGGAACAAGCATGGATTGTGTCCCTCAAGCTTGGCCTAACTGGAAAATTTTTGGGAAAGGGGGCAGATAAGCTCAATGGGTACTGAAATTGAAGGATTCAGCGGCAGGCTGAGTCACTATTGGTTTGACCTCAGATGCCTGAACTGAGACTCAACTGCATTTCCATCATTTGACATGACAGCATCTGGCCTAACAAGCAATGGGAATTCCCCAGGGCCACCCCACGTAGGGGTGTTCCCAATTGGTTAGAAACGGGTTCAGGATGCCTAACCCTCCCATGCCCAGTCACTGGGCCATTTGTTCAGTTGCCAGAATTGCGTCAGCTGCAACTACCAATTTGCCAGATGAGGGCTTTGAACTATCATTGATGGTTTCTGATGATACTACCTGCACGTCAGGGATCATCCC
This sequence comes from Massospora cicadina, assembly GCA_022478985.1. Lineage (NCBI taxonomy): Eukaryota > Fungi > Entomophthoromycota > Entomophthoromycetes > Entomophthorales > Entomophthoraceae > Massospora > Massospora cicadina. Next base: position 254,168 of record JAKSZP010009248.1, read on the forward strand.
TGACAATTTTAAGAGGTGGTTAGCTTTGATGATCATTCTGCTGGCCAAATCAAAGCCGTCAGCAATTCCAGCTGATAATTTAATCTTTATCCCTTCATGACTATGCGTATTACAATTATCAGGCTTAATTTCCATTGATTTTGTACCAATTGACTTTGATTCAGTGATCTCAGCACAGATTTCCCTGATCTGGCGAACAAGTTTGGCTGAGGTGAGTGTGGGCACCGGGGGAGGAATCTCAAGAGGGAGAGCTGTTATCCAGTGCTCATCTACCATGTGGGCGAGGTCACCCTGGGTAATGATGGATACAGCCACCCTCTTTGGACCCTTTTTACTTGTAAATGGGAAGATTGCCTGATCCACGCACAGGGGACGTTCCTCAGGACTTACACTACCCTTTCCTTTTTCCAAAGGAAGGGTGCTGCCACTGGGATACTGCACGAAGGCCACATTTTTGTGCGCTTTGGGAAATTTGATCATCATTACTGTTGCAAATTTTTTGGGGGGGTGGGGTGGGGAGTGTAGGAATGGGACTCATGAAACACCTCGACCAGTTCCATGCATTTAGCACAATAGTGGGCCTTAACCCAACTGTTCTTGTAGGCCAGATACTCTTTTCAGGCCACAAGGTAATTAATGGACCTTTGGGACTTGCAGGATGCTAGGATAATTTCCACTTCAGCTTCCTCTGCATTTTCCATTACAATTGGCTCAGGATCAGCAATAACAGTCCCCTTAAATGGTGACAACTGAGAAATGTGGAAGACGGGGTGCTGTTTCCAATGGACTATTAGTTTTAACAGGAATGCACCATTGCCCAAGTTTTCCTCCATCAAATGGGGGCCTGAACGCTTACTTGCAAACTTACGGGAGGTTACTACATTCTCTAATGTCATGTTTTAAGCATAACATAGGAGCTCACCGTTATATTATGACCAGGGAGTCACTTATGATCTGTGAACCACTTGTAGTCTTTGATAATAATAGTGAGGTGCTCCCGCACTAAGGATTGAGTAGATCCAATATGTTTAACATGATCCATGGCAGCTTGGACCTCAGGCCACAAGCAGGGACCGACCAAAAAGGAGGGACTATATCTGAGCGTCACTTTGTAAGGAGAAACCCCCATGGAAGCATGAATCCCATTGTTGTAAGTGAATTGAGCGATGGAAAGATCATTAGCCCATGTGTCCTGTGCAGCTGCAGCAAAGCAACGCAGGTACTGTTCTAGGACTTGGTTAACTCGCTTGGTTTGTCCATCAGACTGGGGATGATAAACTGTGAAGCGACAGGGGGAATTTTTAAATAGATGAAAATCCACACCAGAACTGCACTGTGAACTGTGAACCACAGCCACTGATGATCTCCTGTGGGAGACCAAACATTTTAAACACATGACGCACAAAGAGATGAGCAGTTTCCTCCGATGTAATTGTGGAGGCACAGGGGATAAAAAGGTAAATCTTAGTGTAATAGATTAACCACCACCTTTACCACTGTAAACCCTTTAGAGCAGAGGAGTTCGACAAAAAATCCACGGACACCAATGTCCATGGACCCTCCACCTGTTGTAAGGGGTGTAGGAGCCCATTTCTTCATGAGCGATCCAATTTAGCCTGAGCACAAGTAATGCAATTGGCAATCCAGGCCAGAACTTTCTTAGATAAACCTGCCCTGTTGGTCCGCTTGATCAAATTGATGCATTTCTTATTGACCAGATGGCCAATCATGGGAGGATCATGATGCGCACAGAATAACTCAGCTCTGAAGAGAGGGGGAACCCAAATCCGTGACCTAAAATAAATGAGACCCTCTACCAAGGAATACAGGGAGTGTTTATGACTTTGGAGGGACAACTGCTTGAATAACTCCACACCTTCAGGGAAGGTCATTTGGGTGGCTAAGACCTGTGCAACTACTGGGGTGTCAGGAGTAAGGGCAAAAGAAGAGACAATGGGGGGGAACAATTGACAAGATTTGGGTGTCAGGGAACATGGTATTGAGGTCCACTTCATCTGGGTCCAAGGGACAAGGCTGGATTGCAGCTGAGAAAATTAAGAAGTACGTTAAGTGCGCCTTTTACGAATTTTTATTTTGAAATTGAAACAGCACAAGCCATGATAGGTGCAAGCTTACCAATGCGTTAATTTCTGGGGTTTACGGAAGTACAACAGAGCTTGGTGATCCATGCGCACAGTTAACTCATGCTGGGTACCCTGCAACAGATACCTCCAATGAGTCAACGCCCATGCAACGGCTGCCAACTCCTTATCTTAGATGGCCAAGGATTGCTCCGTGGAGGTGAATTTTTGGGAAAAGTAGGCGACCAGATATTCCAAGCCACCATGCTCCTGGAGCAGAACTTCCCCCACTGCCACCAAGGAGGCATCGCACATTACAATATATGGCTTGGTAGGATTCATGTGTTTCAGGACAGGCGGAGATAAAAACACCTCTTTGATTGATTTGAATGCCTGATGGTACTAGGGTGTCCAACAAATAGGCACATCCTTACCCATGATGGGGTTGAGTGGGGCAGCCAACCTGGAAAGGGCTGGGAAAAATTTCTTTAGAAAAATAATGTTTCTCAAGTGTTGGGATTTTTGCCCATATTCCCAGCCTGCTAGATTACCTGGTGTCACTAGGGGAAAATTACCTAAAGTGAAGTGAATCAGAAATCGGTTAGCCCAAATTTTGGAGGAACTACATTTGGGGGATTTTTAGGATATTCGCCTGGTTGTATCCATCGGGGATTGATCCAGATGAATACCTAGTATATTATTGGGCAGAGCGGCTGACAAAATAGGGACATCTGATAGTGATTAACTATTGGGTGTACTGATTAGGATCAGTCAGGTTTTATCACTGACTGATTGAGAATAAGTAGTGAGTTGCAGGTGAGTGATG